>JANTPZ010137648.1:0-19223 GCA_025593235.1 Vachellia pachyceras
GCCATCAGTATTGACGTCTACAGATTGCACTTGTCATTAACCACCTCAGAAGTCACATTAACAACCTTCGCTGCTGTTGTTAACAACCTCAGCAGCTACAATACTTGTACGCACTGCAACTTCACTTTTTATCTGCATTCCATCATAATTTCACATAAGAAACAGAGCATGATCAACGAAAACAGAGCATACACAACCCCCTTCTTAATAAAAATAACCACATTACTTTTCAATCCATTTTAATGACAACCATTAATATAGTGCTCCCAACAAGTTTGCTTATTTCTAAGTTGAAGGACGCCGACAAAGGATGCCGCTAAAGGACAATGTAGCTATCAGTTTCGACTGCAACTCGACCAAGCTTCAGGATCTACGAAAGGCGACGGTGACTCTACTAGTGAAGCTCAAAGGCGACGGTGACACAAGTGAAGCTTAAAGGCAACAGGCGACGGCGACGTGAGTAAAGCTGAAAGGGCGGTCTGCGACTCTAGAGGCTTGGGGGCTGGAATAGGAGCAATGATTCAATCAAGCAGATGGATGAAAAACCCATAACCCTTGTATTGTAAAGCAATTTTAATTCATAATGGGCATTGTGGTAAATTCACAATTGGAATTAATCACAAAAAGGTCCCTTGGGACCTGAGAGTAATTGTCAGAATATTTGGGACCATTCAATCATTATTTTGCTTGCATGGGACCTATGTGTAAATTTCCCTTAGTTTTAATTTCAGTAATTGCAATTAATAATAATTAATGCAATTAACCTCAATAAAAGCTCAATAATAGCACCAAAATCATCTAAAATGCTATAAATCTAATAGATAAAATATGATTAATTCAATTATAAGCGATATGATTTTCACAGCTGAAACTATTGCATTTTTGTGCGTGTTACCCCTATCTCATCGGGTTAATTCAGTCTGGGTTCTTATCATTGAGATCTAGATAAAACAACAATAATTTAAACGGTACAAAAATTAAATATTTAAACTATAACTTTTTAGCTGAGAAATTCAACATTAACTTGTTTGACGTGTAGCTTACCGTAAGCGTACGGTCGCAAATAGTATAAAAATATCACTCCCATAGGGACTAACGCATAAGCGAGATAATCAAGGCAATTATGTAATTAATTAGGTTGAGTGAATCAATTTAATAATTTATGTCCTAAAAGTTTACCAAATTTAAGAAGAAATGATAATAAAATGAGAAAAATAAATTAGAATTTTAATTCAAAAATTAGATATGCCTAGGATTATTTTTCACCATTGCAATTCATGAGATTTAAATACATACAACTCTATTAGTGATTAAATAACATTACATGCTTGTCTAAGGTTCAAAAAGCAATTGATTAAGCTTTCTCAAGTTATAACCAAATTAATGGTATCAATTAAATGCACAATCTCTTGCTACAGTTAAAAAAAAAATCATTACGCAATAACATTAATATGACAATACTAGGTTAATAACTATATCTCTATGTTACCAACAAACCATCCATTTGATTACTAAACTTTAAGTCTAGCATAATTTTATATAAGTCCTACAATTAAATTAACTCTCTCAAGTTTAATTTAATTAGACAAATCAATCTAAGTGGTGGCCAAACCATTAGCAATATTAAGCACTAGATAAAATTAACATATAATTATCACTAATCACCAAAAAGAGTATTATCCAATCTCAATCTATGATTCAAAATAATTCTAGTCCATGTTACTTAGCTACTCAACATTTTAGCCACGAGAGCGAGGCATTAAGAAATTAAATGCATCAAAGGAAAAAACATAAGAGGAGCGACAGTGAAAATTTGCGTCTCTGTTCTTTCTCACGCACAGCAGCCACACGCACAGTTGAAGCTTGCACCCACTCGACGCCTCTCACCGCCGACAGAAGCTCCAACTCCAGCTTGTTTCGGCCTCTTTTCCAGCGTCGGGTTCCAGTTTGCTCCTTGGGTTGGAAACGTTCAGCCCAAAAAAAGGGAACACGCACAGCTGCCAATCGTCCTGCCCAGCTCTCTTTGCTTGTTCCCACTCCAACGCCTCCAGTTCCAGTTCCAACGACGCTACTTGCACTCTGTTCCAGCGTCCCTCAACTCTCTCTCTCTCGACGACGATGGCTGCTGCATCAGTCCAGGCGACGCCGACGCACACAGTCGCCTTCTCCAACGCCTCCCGATGATCCCCTGGTTCTCCTCCTCTCGGCGCCTCTCCCTTTCTTGTTAGGTGGTTAACCCGTTTTTTTATATTTCTTATTTTTTAATTTCTGAAGCTTAAGGTGAAGGACTTGACATCTTGACGTAAGTCCTGATCCCACGCTATCATAGCAGTGCAGCACAGCAAAGAGCACAAACTGACAGACCTCATGCCGTCAGCTTTAATGCTCAGAACACAGAGCACAACGCTAAAGAACACAGCCTTCAACGCTGTAAGCCTTATGCGCGTCGCTTCCTCTTCTCTCCCACAGTCCACAGAGCACAGACTGATAGACCTCGTTCAGCGCCGTCAGAAGTTGATCCGATCTCCTGCTGCAAGAATGAGATCACTATCTCGTCACGACGCCGTCCCTCCATTTTCATCAGTCTTCCGCTCCCTCAGCTCAAACGGTGCCGTCTTCACTGATTTGAGTGGTCAGCTCCTTCCTCATCCAAGACGACGTAATAACATAAGTAATGCAATAATGATGATGATGATGAAGAATAAAACAGCAAAAACCAAAATATTTTTGTTGTTTTCATTAATCCTAAATGTCTCAATAATTAATATAATGACACTAACATCCCCCATGTGATAAATCCAAATCTTATCTAAACCTTTTAATTTTGCATTAATAACTCCCAAATGTATTAAAATATATCTCTAATTCTAGTAAAAATGGGGAGTTATCCGAAACTCACTTTAAAAATAAAAAAGAGAATATTATTTTTAGGGTTAGAGAGAAAATACAAATTTTGTAATAGGAATTTAACCTATGTAACATCTTAAATTTTGAGTTTAGTAATTTAAGAATAAACATAGATTAAGTTGGTTACTTGAGTCCAATTGAGCTAAATGTCTAAAGTATACAATAGAGACCAGGCTTAAAATAATTACTTAAAACTAATTTTTTTGCTGAGAATTACCTAAAACTATTTAAGGGTTAGAATTTGGGGATTTATAAATTTATCTATAGGTTTAATTCACCAAAGTGGCGTAAATAATTTTAGAGCTAATTTTAGAAAGAAAAGGCTTATTTCCTCAAACATTTCAAGAAACATCCTTAGGCAATGATTTTAGCCCAACCTATTAGGGAATTTATATTATGGTCTAAATAAATCAAGAAAGAAAATACTTATACAGTATTAATTATCATTTTCTAACTATTATTTGGTTATTAACTACTGATAAATAAAGGGTAAAATGGTAAATTTATTACTCCAATCCTAAAAGTGATTTGCCCCAAGTTTTAGCCTAAAATTAAAGCCCAGAACGTGGCCCAACTGAATTGAATGAGTGAAGAATCATATTTTGCAAATAAGAAGTCATTAATAGGCAAAAAAAGGGACTTACGTTGGATTTATTATTGTGTATAGGCAAATGAGTAACCACGACTTTACTCTCTCATAAAATCATGTCAGTTCACGCTACTCTGAATCTTAAGAAGTCATTAAATGCTAGAATGATTGATAAAAGAACTCTAGTGCAGAAAGAACCTTTTTACTCTGATTGTGGAATTTTAGCTACAAAATATACAAAGCCTTCATAATGATGGATTATAGACCCAGAATCTGGGATACGATGTAAATTGATAACCAAACAACTTATTCGAAAATGTTTGACAAAATCATGCATTACATACACTCTTAAGCAAATTAATTAAACATGCTTGTTGTTTCATCAAATCATTAGATTCTTGCAATAGGCTCAAAAAGTAGTGATGTTATACGATTCTTAGTTTCATCATCTTGAATGGAATAGCCATCTCCATGTTGGTACATGAACAAGATATCCTTCCGAGGTTCATAGCCACTTGAATGAAACTCTTTGAATAAGAAGAAGAATTGCTAACTTCGTTATTCAACTTCTTCCAAGTTTCATAGATCAAGGAATTTATGTGCTTCTCAGCTTCAGCTTCAGAAACTCCGGTTTTATTCATATAGCACTCAATCAATTTGGGTATATCCCTAGTTACCTTTTCTCGCTGCAAAATTAAAGATTCGTCAAAAATCAATACTACACTCTTAACTAAGAATTGGAGTTATTATCATCTTTTATGCAATACTAAATGAAATTGAATATGAAAAGATTGTATCATATGGTACCTTAGCTGATCCCAAATCGTTGGCAAGGCGTAAAATAGTCTATGAACAGTGAATAACATTAGAATATTCTTCTAAACAAATTGAGTTCTCCTTATTTGTTGTATTAGGAAGCAAAAAATAAGTAAGAAAAAGTACGACTGGTCCACCAATTGAAATTCATGCATTCTCAAGGTACTCATGGAAGCTAGGTTTATAATCTTTATGGTACCATGTTGCCTCAACCATATATGAGTTGATGAGATCATTCCACTTAAAAACAAATTATAGCCGCAATAAGTAATATATAATTAGAAAATACAATGATTAATTGATTTATATTTATTTGAAATAAAAAACTATAAACCCATTAATTAATTCAAAGCGTACCACATTCTTAAGGTTGGGAGTGATGTCGCGTCCATTTTCTTTGAGGAACTCAAAAGCCACTTCATTGACAAAATTATGGAGTGTAAGGAAGCATATTTTCATGTAGTCTGGTAGTTCATCCATCTATGTGATAAAAGAGGTATAAAACGGTAAAAAAGTGTTATGCTAATCATAGGACAATAAATTATATATATCCCATCTATGTCATAAAGAGGTATGAAATGTTAATAAATGTTATGCTAATCATGGGACAATAAATTATATATATCTTCTCTTATCCTACACAAAAACCATAAATTTCATTAACTTTGTCTTAAAATTTAACAATTTTTCAATTTTATCCATATTTAATATTCACAATAACATATGAGAGGAAAGTCAACATATAATAAATGAAGGGTAAAATTATACATTCATATAAAAATTTATTATGTGATTTATAAATATGATCAAATAAAACCCTCTCTCTGCTTATAAATAGGACAAGGGGAGTACACACACTCCTTCAATCCTACTTACAAGTGGCTTCTAGGGTGTATCACAGATAAAGAAAAACTTAAATCTTATTAACTTGGTTTTAAAATGTAACAATTTTTCAACTATACCATTGTTCAATATACAATATATGAACATTGTAACATCCATATTTTCTAAAATTGGAATAAAGGCTAAACATGTAACTACAAATTGATGTAAAGGCCAGAGAATGAAAGAAAATGAAGGGAAGAACATATGTGGAATAAGAAAGAAGAAGTATGGCCCAAGTGTCATTTTAAAAAATAGGGACCAAAATGTTATTTTGAAAATTTGGGACCAAATTGTCATTTTAGAAAAGTGATTGTATTTTGGTAAATTTGAGAAAAGTCAATGGATATTTTGGGGATTTTGACCAAAATTTCAAAAAATGACACCAGGCATAAAAAGATAGAGAGAGATTCACTAATCAGTAATTAAAGTTAAAGGAAAATTATGATTTTCTAAAGTTAGAGGAGAATTTTGAAAAATTGAAAAATGATCATATAAACAATAGAACTTCATGCAATTCACTGTATTGATTGAGTAATGATTTGACCAAATGAGTATTTTTTTCCTATAGGAAATTGACTTGAACCACTTGATTTTAATTTTTCTACAAGTAGTTATAAATTTTTAAAGTTGGTCTAAAAATATGAAATTTTACCAAGTGAAAAGTAACTTTTAACAAGTTTTGAAATTTGATTTGGTTGACTGATTCTAGCTAATGAGATGTATCCAAGTGATTTAGTTAAGGTCTCTAATGTATAATAAAGCTTAGAAAGGAAGGTGTGACAAAAACAAAGTTAACATTCACATGAAACATAAAATTTTACATTCACATTAAAAAAAATGAATGATGTGACTTATAAAAATGATCAAAATAAATTTCTCTCTCTACCATGTAAATAAAATAAGAGGATTATACTTGGCAAAAAAAAAAAGAATAAGAGGATTATATATATGTGCACATCAAAAAAGAACTTACTTCATAGGTGGGGCACGGGTTGCCCCACGGGTAGCTCCGCGCGTTGCTCTCCCCTCTTAACATATTAAAAATGGAAAAGAAAAACATGTCGAGATATTTTTGCCTCTTGTTCGGTTTACTCATACGAGAGACGAGGGAAGCTTAAGGAGCCTCTGCCTCCCATTGATGTCATAATCCTTTTTTCTCATTCATTCATCTACCTCGGTCAATCTCCTCTACTTTCTTCTTTCTTTGTTTATCATAACTGCTATCTCCTACTCCTCATCCTTCCTTTTGCAATCTGCGTTATGTGAAAGAAAAGGAGGCTATAATAATGATGGGTATTGTTACAATATTTTTGAGTTTTGTTTAGATGAAAGACTGAGAAATATGATATGATCTTTCTTCGATTTCTTAGTTGAATTAGGTTAGAAATTGGGTTTTGCAATTGAATCAGTAATATTGATGGCTCGGTAGTGTGGTTACGCTTTTTTGATACATAAAGGGGCTTGATTAGTGCTTGAAGAAATTATGAATATTGTTATATGAACTTGATCCTTTATAAGTGCCTACAATGTGTTTGTTAATGCGCTTGAAGGAAATTCGTCATATCTAAATGAGTGGCCAAAGCTGGTGTTATCCCTTTCCCTTTCTCTATAAGCTATAATGAATTTGGAATTTGTGATTTGTATTGTGTTGTTTTGAAGATTTGGTGGAATTTAAATAGTGTGTTTGGTTATGGTTTGAAAAGAAACTTGTGCGTTTTTAAGTATATAATATATAATTGGGCTAGCTAGTGCATGCTAACTGTTTCTTTAAATGCCTCTACAAGAGAATATATACATGTAACAGGTAGCTATTGATGGAAGTCATAATTTTGGTTAGACCTTATTTCGCAACAATTATTGTATGTTAGTATATAAACGTTAGAAATGTAGTCTTTAAAATTGTTAGGATGATTGGTTTAGTTGTTTACACATGCGGGCAAAGGAATTGAGCGTAAAATGAATTTGGCTTGTTTCTTCATTTGAGTTTAGTTTAAATTATTTTCTAAGTGTGATGTTCCTTATTTATGCTTAGAGCTGTCTTGGGTTGCAAAAATTTTATTTGTAGGCTCTTTATGAATGGAAAGGAGGATTGATTTAAACTATTGAATGGTTTGGTACCATTTTAGTCCCAAGTGTACGAGTGCCTTGTCTTAATTTTCACAAGCACTTCAATAATTGATGTATGTTGCTGACGTTCATACATGTCTGAAACACGGTTCTATTTTGTAGATGAAAATGCTCGAGATACATGGAGACATAATAGAAGTTGATGACAAGCCGTTTCTAATTCAAATCTTGAGTTGATACTGTGGTTCAGACAATGTCGGTACTCAGTGTTACTCACTCGTTGGTTCCAAAATCAAAGATTAAGGGATATGAAATTGAAACTGAAGATCTCAACTGTGTCAAACCAAGAAATCAAACTTCAGCTATACCAAAATGGTTTCTCTTCCCTCAAAATTACCCTGCACAGAATTTGTTACTCGTCAGTCAAACAACTACGCTCTTCAACTTCAGCTTCATATTCCCACACAAAATCTGCCTTCAACTTCATTGCAATCCATCAAACTCCTCCATCCCCAATCTAACCATTCAAATGGGTTAAGTTTGAAGAAGAAAAACGAGAAAAAGGGATTTATCCCTACTCAGAGCACGATATCTGATGTTTTGCGCTTGATGGATGGTCTTGGCTTCTCTATACCCATTGACATGTACGTCTCTTTGATAGAAGAGTGTACTTTTTCTGGTGACCCTCATACTGCCATGGAGCTACATGCCCATATTACCCAAAGCAGCATCAATCCTCCCTTAAGCTTCCTCAATCGGCTTCTGTGGAGTGTGCGCACTACCTGTTTGATAAAATGCCTGTGAGGGATATCAACTCTTGGTTTGTCTTCTCAAGGCATGTGCCTTCAGTATGAATCTGTATCTGGGAAAACAAGTTCATGGGTTACGAGCGAATTGTTAGTCGCCTTAGATCTGCGTCAAAAATAATTTAACTGAATTAATGTAATATAGCACCAATCCGGGTCGTGTTCACTTTGAGGAGCCGAAAATGAAATTAATTCTTAATAATTGAATGCGAGTAACCTAAACTGAAATTAAAATGCTTTTTTAATTATTATTTTTATTTTTTAATGAAAACAATTGAAATGAATTTTTTTGATAGAAAATGAAACACACGAATAAATGAGGATAATAACACCAATGCTTAATTGTAACTCTTAAATTCAAATAATAGAACTAAAGCTAACAAAAGATTATTTGATCTAAGATTCTAAGCCACCTTAGAAAATCACAAAATGTTAACTCTGAAATCAATATAAACGTCATACCAGAATATTATAATTGAAATCAAAGTTAAATAAGTCCAATATCAATTGCTAAACAATAATTCAGTCACAATAATCTCCAAAATAAATCATATCAAACAATAGAAATTGTTGCAATAATTAGAGAAACTATCCTAAGACCTAGGAATTGTTAAACAATTATTGGACAGTAAATTAAAGTAACTAAAACTCCCATTTGAAGAATCAAGCTCCTGCCATTGTTGTTGAATCAGAGAATTAAAGAACTAGCCAATAATTGCCATCAAGAATCCCAGGCATTCAAACGCTGCTGCCATTGGAAGTGGTTACTGGTGGAGGAAGGAATGAGGATAGCGGCTGTGATGGGCGTCAAAATTGGAGAGAGATGAAGCTTCCTCTTTGTCCGCCGCTTGAGAGGTTGAGCGATTGTTTGGATTAGCGTTTATGCAGCGGTTGGAGCCCAAAAGCACGGTGAACGCACACTGCATTGTTTGGGTCAGTGTCTGGCCAGAATGCCTTCTGCCAGAGAAGGATCGTTCTGCCAGAGAAGGATCGTTTGGCCAAAAGTGAGAAGCAGCTGCGCGAAGACGCCTTCAGCTGGAGCATTGATTGTGCAATTATCATATATTCTCCCACCATAGCTGATGATGCCTATTTTGTTTCATCCTTTGACAAAATGCCAACCTTAATCACTGCCACCAGACACGAATCAGAGCCGGCGAAGACGATCATGCCTGAACCAGTGTCTGCGAATGGCTGTTCGGGAGTTCGACTAAGGCAGGCTGAACGGTGGATCTCCGAATGATGGTTTTGGAGTTCGAACCTGGGCGGCGAAGAAGGTGGTTCATCGAAGAGGATTCTGGCAAAGGTAGGCTGCGAGAAAGAAGCCACGACTTCAATTCTTGAATTTTGACGTCCGATGCGGCTTGTTCTCTGATCTCAATTTTCAGGGATTCTTTCTCATAATTCTTGCAACTACAAGCTTCATTATGATTTTTGCAGCCAGCCTCCCCTTTTAAGTTCTATGATCTATGAGATTTACAATAGCACTGGTATATAGAATTGGCCAAAAGATCGCTTCCTACGCGAAGGAAAGAATATGAATTTTGGAATTCAAGTATCAAGTAGTTCTCACACCTTAAATTCGTGCTGTTATGCACGTTTGCTCAGATGGAACTTAATATTGCATTTTTTGCTAAAGTTATTGGAGATAATAAGACTGCCCGGCATTTCCTGCAACTAGCTGATAACAGAAAAAAGGCGTTCGACTCAGTTTTTTGGAACATAAACATGAAACAATGGCTTGATTACTGGCTCACTGGTAGTACTTGTCAGGTTTGTTATATCTACTGCTGCTATGCTGCATAGGCACGTTCGTTCGTTGTAATGGGACTTGTCTACCTTATAGCAAGTTTGTTGACTCATCCTTTTGAAGAAAATCCTGTTTGTTGACTCATTTATGTCCTTGTAGGAAGCTCAAGTCTGGGATGCTCACCAGCAGAATCAAAATATAACAACTGTATTCAAGATACGATGATTGTCTTTCAGTTTTATTGAATGCCAAGAAGTACTCTGCAGTGAGGTCCTTTCTGGATGATTTTGTCAAGAATGAAAAGCATCCCCATATGTTGTTACCTATAATAGATTGCAGCATGCGTTTTTTTAGGGGGATTGTTAAGGAAATAAAAAAAATTAACTAATAAATTAAGGTGGTAACATAAATCAGGAATTTTATTTTTTAGTGATAGTTTAGTGATATTATTTAATTAGTTAGTATAACAATAATATGATCAATTAGTTATGTAGTATTAGTAGTTAGTTGAAAGAATTTTCCTTTTTCATGATTTTTAATTTATATATATTTCCATTTAATCTTTTTTTTTTAAATTTATCATTATCTTATTCCTCAAAATTATTACAAATACTTAAAATAAAATATATATGAATGTGTGGCATTTAATGATATTAATGTCCTTTTATATACTTTGGCAACAAAAGTCATGACTTCTCCAACGTTTATCCAAACACTTTCTCCTTTTTTTAAAAAGTCATTTTCCCACTGTTAATCCAAACATAAATCATTTTATGCTTTTAATTTATACTCAGAATTCCTTTTCCAAAATAACTTATACAAAAAAATCACTTCTCCCACCGCTTATCCAAACGGACCCTCAGCTTTGCGTGGATGGAATTATTCAGAATGCTTGTGGCCGCCGTTTTTAATGGAATGGATGGATTCGCTCTATCGTGGCTTCCTGTTTGCTGATGGATTGTAATCTTCAAGATATGTGCCGTCGCTTTCTTCTCCTCTTGTGTCGCCGCTTAAGAAGGAATATCAATATGCTTGTGGCGGCATGGATTATTTTCTTGCTCCAGGCGTCGATTTCCTCTCTTCCTCCAAGCAAAATAATAATAATAATTTAATAATATAATATAATAAAATATAATAAATGAAATAATATAAAATAAATAGATTTGAGTGTGGTCCTTGATTTGAATTTTAAACTCAGAATCTTAAATGTCCTAATTCAAATTCAAAATCTTCTAAGATTATATTGAAAGATATATTAATTCAAAATTATCTTTTGGTCTTAATTTCTTCCACAAATACCTTTATTGGCTTTTATTTCATAAAATAATGATTAATCATAATTAATGCAATTAAGCTCAATAAAAGCCAAATAATAGAACTAAAATCCCCAAAAATGCTGTAAATTCACTTGATAAAATATGATTATTTCAATGGGTTATTAGTCAAGTTGGACATTAGTGATGATGTGCTTCTCACTTGCTCATTGATTAGACTCTGGGAAATTTAATTGCCTAGAAGATGCAAATATGGCCTTTAAAAGCTAGGTAGACATAACACCTTCACTTGGACAGCTAAAATTGTGAATGATTGCAGAGAAACGCATTTCTATGATGTTCTCAACGACTTCAAGGAGATGGGAAGGCAAGGAATAAGGAAGAACAGTTTTACAGTTTCTAGTGTTCTTAAAGCATGTGGAAGGAGGCCAAGCCATGGACACTGTGGTGAACAAGTCCATGCCAATGCCATTAAGCTTGGACTTGTGTTAGATACTTATGTGGAGTATGGATTAATAGACATGTATGGAAGAATTGGTTTAGTGAGAGAAGCAACACTTGTGTTTGAGATGATTCATAATAGAACAAACGCGGCTTGCTGGAATGCTATGCTTTATGGGTACATGCAAAATGAGTTGTACATTGATGCTATTAAGCTTTTGTATCATATGAAGGCAGCCGGATTGCAGCCTCAAGAGTCTCTGCCCAAGGAATTAAGAATTGCTTGTGGTGGCAGTAGAGAAGTGGAATTCTCGTAGACCATTTTTTTTTGTCGTTTTAGTTTTTTTTTTTAAATTGAATGTTTCTTACAGAGCTGTGTATATATTAACTTCTGATATAACGACGATAATTCAATATTCATGAAGAAAATGGTAGAGCAATGGCATTTTGTAATTTTTTCGGGGGATAATACAAAGTGTACTCTCATTTTATATTTGATACGATTTAAAATATTAATATCTCATATTACAAAGTGTACAAAGTTTGGAACTATAGCTTTTAGTCCTTTATACTTGATACGATTTAAAATATTAATATCTATAATTTCATAAAAGCTAGGAGCAATTGCTGTTTGAGGGGTCAAAATCTATAGTATGAAATTTAAGGGATCAAAACTAAATTTGGTAATTCAATGTACATAAAAACATCTTTTCTGGGTAATATTTTTTTATTTGTTTATTATTATTATTATTGGACAGAAAAAATACACTACCCCTTTGGCATGCAGAGGATTTGAACTCAATATCTATCAACAAACAATTAAAAAAATTAAATTAATTAATAAGCATGAAATTAGTTATTATATTTTATTTTTAGAACAATTGCATTAATTAAACAAAATACTAACAATTCATTTTTGTTAAGTCATCTTTTTTTATATTTATTATATCAAATCTATAATAGGTGAATATACAAGTGTATATATGTTTCAACAACTAACAATATCAAAATAACAAGTGTCTATATAAAAATTTGTAAATTTTAATTTACATTATAACAGTTTATACAAAATACAAGTTCTTATAGATGAATTTACAAATATGCGTACACATTTTAACAACCGATAATAACAATATACCAAGCATGCTTGAAGAATTTGGTTCAAGTTTGGTCCTAAAAATATAATCAAATGTTATGAAGAAGGGTTACGTTTAGTTGAAAGAGCCGGTTTCTCAAGGCTTCGTGAACTAAAGTATTAATACCTGTCGGAAAAAATGTTTACATTTAGTTACATGTCAAGAAAAAATATTTACATTTAGTGTTTAGACAATGATTTAAATATGATTATTTCAAATAAGTTGTGCTTAAAAAAAATACCCACACAAGTTTGCATGGTAACTTTATCTTGCATCAAGATCGACATCAAATCCTCCATCTCAACGATGACACTTAAAATTATCATCAAATTGTCCAAATCACATCTGTAAAATTATCACTTGTCTCCAAAATAGAGACAAATGTTGAATAGATTCATATACACCCACACACAAAGCACATCATAAGTATTATCCTCATTAAATACTGATTTTTTATATGACTCATAATTAGGTCACATTTAAGTATTAGAAGGTATAATCGTACTGGATAACTTTCGCAAAAATATTATTGGTATTTACACATGTTCGACCTCCATATGTCAAAAAAGAGAATTAATATTTATTATCTCTTTGTCTACCCCTAGGATAAAAAAAGAGAGAGCTTAAATAAAGACAAGGAGCGAGAATAATTTTTTAGATACTGATTAAGAATTACACAAGGTTAAATTATTTACATAAAATTAAATGAAAAAAAAAAGTTAAAATAAAAGAGATAAGGGCATTGAGCTTATCTAAATGTGTATAAATAGAAAGGGCTTTAGAGCTCTCCACCTGGCTTCCATGCGCCCACTCAACCCTCTTCCTTCCATTTGTTTAATATTCTTTATTACATTTCATTCAAATCTTATCATTTTCTTCTCTAATATTATAATATTCCTCTTTTATTTTCCTCCACAATTCAAATACTTTCTTTCCTTTTATTTTATTAGTCGTAACCACAACAACAATAATTAATCAAGTTACCTCTACATAAAACATGTAAAAATCTGTTAGTGATGAGGTACAAATCAGAGAAGTGATTGGATTGGGATATTATGTTTAATCAATTTACGTTATAATTGTCACTGTTAAGTAGGCGTGGAATGTGATCTGTCACATACATAAGAGAGAGAATAACGTACAGATGTTGATGATATCAAATAATCACTACAAAAAAGTTGTATTAATAACGGTTATTTTATGCATTTATAGTGGTTTTAACAGCTATAAATACATGGCGTAGAAGTTTAGTAAACCACTACAAAAATCACCGTGACAAGAAGTTTAGCAGTGGTTATACAGAATCGCGGCGCATATAGTACAAACTGCTACTACATTAACAACGTTTTGATCTAACAACGGCAAAATATAGATGAATGCCAGGACAACGAACGAATATTTGTAGTGGATAATAAACTGTTACTAAAGTTGGAGAGTACAGCTGTTGGGGCTCAACGTTTGTAGCCGTTGTGGAGCCCCTACTATATATAATTAGAGGCATATGCATTTTTCCCTCCAGAAATTTACGTTATAACATACAATTGTTGTCACTGTTAAGTAGACGTGGATTGTGATCTGTCACACACACATATAGAGAGAGAAAATAACGTACACATGTTGATGATATCAAATAGTAAAGAGATTGATAACAACGTACATTAGTTAAACTGTATCGTCCTTCAAAAAACATATGTGAGCAGCACAACAAGAGGATGTCATGTCCGTCTTTTCAGCTGAAACAAACATGACAACACTG
This sequence comes from Vachellia pachyceras, assembly GCA_025593235.1. NCBI lineage: Eukaryota > Viridiplantae > Streptophyta > Magnoliopsida > Fabales > Fabaceae > Vachellia > Vachellia pachyceras. The sequence goes on from JANTPZ010137648.1 coordinate 14,428, forward strand.
CTTCTCGTGTCCCTTTTTACAACACTGCTTCTCACAACACTGCTTCTCGGACTTTTAGGGTTGCCACGTTAATCTCCCACTAACCTTTGGAGGCAATTGAACGTGTAACTTCTATTTTAAATAACGAATGTAAGAGGGGGACATTGAATCTCTAGTACCGAACCTTTGGGGATCTTCCCGATATGATTCACATGTTTCACTATTTTGGAGGTATAGAACACAAACCCTGTTTTGCTTTGAATTGCAGAAGAATGTGTTAATAGGGTAGTTTTGTGTTAGCTCACTGGTTATGCTAATAGTAGTGAAATTAAAAATTTTCACATATAGGCACTGTTGGAAATGGGCCACCCTTGTTGGGTTAGGCCCAAAACCCATCTTAGGGGTAAAAGAGCAAATAAGGAAACATGTGGGAAGAAAATTGCAATTCCTCAAAAAGAGAGATAAGATTGGAACAGACGCAGGAACGATTGTGCAATTGTGAGCAGTTGTGTTTTTTTAAAATTAGAATTATTATATTAAATAGAGCATAACTCCTCTTCAGACGCATAACTGCTAACGCTTACACAGAACTCCAATTTCTCTCCAAAAAGCCCCATCTCTCTTCTTCCGGTGAATTTGCTGTGTACAGATTTGGGTCCAACTTTGTGATCCGAACACGCGTGGGTATCTGCAATTGATGTTTGATTTGTCAGGTACGCCCGTATTTCTACAGTGGTATCAGAGCAGTGAGTTCCTGTGGCAATTCTTCTCACTGTATGTATCTCCTTGATTATGGAATTTCATGAAGTGCAAATCATCAGATTTCATTTGCATATACATTTTTCTACATGATTCTCGTTATGATGTGTGATATGTTTTACCTCCTTCATATCTGTACATGTGTATGTATGTTTAAAATGCTTTATGTATTTCATTTTCGTTCTCTGTGTTCGTTTAGAAAGAGAAAACATACATAAACAAAGCCGAAGGAGAAAACCGAAACCCATAAAAAAAATCCATTCTGGTTCCCATAAAACACGCGTTTTAGGATTAGAAAGCATGTACATCATGTCAAAACGAAGACGTGAACACCAAGAACGCGAAGAACAGATACCAGATGAAGAAGTTATGGAGAAAAAACGTCTCTCGAGTTCCGTAGCATTTTTCCAGAAAATTAAGAAGACCCAGGCTTAAAAAAATATTCCCATTGCGTAGATCTCGTCGAGACGAAGAAATAGACACTAAGAACGCTAAAAACGGACGTCGGACGGCAAAGTTATTGATGAAAAACAAAGGCGGGTCGTCGGGTCCGTAGAACCCGACCCATTTCGCGTGGTGAAAATGGGTTTGACGTGAATTTCAAGCACAAAAAAACAAACAAAACAATAACTTCGCGTGGAAATTCACCACATATTTTGTGCGAAAATATACACCAAAAATATGTGGTCGAGACGAAGAAATTATGGGTTTGACGTGAATTTCCATGGAAAAGTTGCAGACATTTTTAGCAACAAGACCTTTTATGGTTTAGCTTTCCTTTCAGGAAAGTTCTTTGTAATGGATGTTATTGGTGATTTTAATTTGCATGACTGTTTCGTTAGTTCTTTCAATACAACTGTTGATATGAATGTATGGCATGCTAGACTAGGGCACATAAACCAGAATCGAATGATAAAACTGGTGAAGGAAGGTTTACTAGGTGAAGTTCCTAACATGGAAATGTCTTTATGTGAAAATTGCTTAGCTGGTAAAGCAACTAGAAAACCTTTCGGTATGGGAACTAGAGCTGAAAAATCATTAGACTTAGTCCATTCTGATATATGCGGTCCCATGAGTGTGAGGGCAAGGCACGGAGCTTAGTACTTCATTACCTTTACTAATGACTTTTCACGATATGGTCACATCTATTTGATTTCACAAAAGTCTGAAGCACTGGAATGCTTTAGACAATATATATATGAAGTAGAGAATCAAATGGAACGTAAATTAAAGTATAACATATTGACCGAGGTCGTGAATAATTATCTGATCAATTCAAAGAGCTCTGTGAAGAAAAAAGGGATAATTAGACAGTTAACTATCCCTGGCACTCCACAACAAAATGGTGTGTCAGAAAGAAGAAATAGAACTCTTCTAGACATGGTTAGGTCGATGATGGCTCTAGCAAGCTTACCTATTTCATATTGGGGCGATGCTTTGTTAACAGCGGCCTTTATACTTAACCGTGTACCCTCGAAAGCAGTTACTTCCACACCTTATGAGTTATGGACGAAATGCAAGCCCGATTTAAAATATCTTAAGACTTGGGGGTTGACTGCATACGTTCACGACGATTCCCACAGGCATGAGAAATTGGGTCCAAGAGGAAAGAAATGTATCTTTATAAAATACTCAAAAGAATCCAAAGGATACGTTTTCATTTGGGAAAACGAAGATGGAACAGTGACTGAAATTGAATCAAGGGATACTGCATTTTTGGAAAGTGAATTCTCTTGCATAGGAGACATATATCTCTTTATGAGACACAAGAAAAAGGTAGTACAGATCGATCTAATGATCCTTAATCGTCTCAATATATCGATCTGAGTGGGAGATTAAATGGCTCAGGCCTTGTTGTGTCTTAACAAGGATGAATGGAAGAAAGCAATGGAAAGAGATTGATTTCATGAAAAAGAATCAAGTCTGGGAACTTGTTGATCTATCAAAAGATCGAAAGGCCATTGGGAACTAGTGGGTTCTCAAAATAAAAAGAAAAGTTGATAGATCAATTGACAAGTATAAGGCACTTCTGGTAGTGAAGGGGTATACACAACAGGAAGGTATCGATTACGAGGACACCTTCTCACCTGTTGTACGTTTTTATTTCATAAGACTAATTCTGGCAATAGTAAATAGTTTAGATTTGGAGTTACATCAAATGGATGTGAAAACTCATTTCTAAACGGAGACCTGGATGAAGAAATCTATATGGAACAACCGATAGGTTCCGTAAGGAAAGGTTCAGAGTGCAAAGTTTGTAAGCTCAAAAATGTCCATTTATGGACTGAAGTAATCATCCAGACAGTGGTACTTGAGGTTTCACAGAGCGATAACCTCATACAATTTTGAAATGATTAAAGAAGACCACTGCGTCTACGTTAAGCGATTTGATGATAACTTTGTGATGTTGTCATTATATGTAGACGACATACTGCTGGCCGGAAATTGCCTAACTTCGATCTTAGCTGTTAAAGAATGGCTGTCATCGAACTTTGAGATGAAAAAGATGGGAGAAGCAGAGTACGTACTTGGAGTTAAAATCTAAAGGAATCGCTCAAAGAGAATTCTGTCTCTTTCACAAGAGAATTACATTAAGAAAATTCTCAAGCGTTTTGATATGAGTGACTGCAATCCCTTAGACACCCCGGTAGCTAATGGAGTTAACTTGAATCTTAAAATGTATCCCAAGACTGAGTCAGCTAAGAAGAGAATGGAAAGAGTTCCTTATGCTAGTGCCGTTGGAAGTCTAATGTATGCAATGATGTGTACAAGGCCAGACATTTGCTTCGCAGTTGGACTTGTGAGTAGGTTCCAATCAAATCCTGGTGAACATCGTTGGAATGTTGTGAAAAGGATTCTGCGATACTTAAAGGGCATAACGAATTATGCACTAACTTATCAAGGAAGCGAATTGCGGCTTCTTGGATTCTCCGATATTGATGTAGGCGGAGACGAAGTTGAACGAAGGTCAACTTCAGTTATACATTCTTGCTAAATAATGGCGCCATAAGTTAGAGCAGCAAGAAACAGACGTGCATAGCCCTAAATTTTATGAAAGTTGAGTTTGTGGCTTGCACCACGGCAGTGCAGGAGGCGATATGGCTGAAAAGATTTATTGAACACCTTGATTTGGGAATGAGAGTACAAATCTGTGTTAATATATTGTGATACACAGCAGCCATAGCCTACACCAAAGACCCAAAATATCATAGCAAGACTAAGCATATTGATATTAAGTATAACTTTGTGAGAGGTCTTGTAGCACAGAAAGTGATTAATGTACAACACATATCGACCAAGAGTATGGTCGCAGATCCCCTAACTAAACCAATAGCTAGAGAAATGTTTGAGAAACATGTAAGGGCTATTGGTATATGCAAAATGTAATGTTACAGACACTATGTATTGAATTTATAATTGAAGTATGCAATTATTCATCATTGATTTATGTGTCTATGTATAAGTATACAATGTCTAGTATGTCGTACAAGCAGGTGAGGTAGGCTCTCTCACAAGAGGTACCGCCTTTAATACTCAGGAGGAGTATGCAAAGATGAGACACTTGTATTCACCAGTAAGGCAGCAGGAATGCTGATATGGTAGAGAAGAAATACAAATCGTGTCACCTCGGTAACTGTGTAGCATGTCGGGATGAGATCCAATGTATATAACTATAAAACATGGATCGAATCATTGGAACCCGCTCCCATGATGCCTGTTACCAGACAACAAATTCTTCAATACTGACGTCATATGAGAATGAGACATAGAAGAATTTGAGTTTAGATGTTGAGAACATCTAGACTAAAAGTTTGTACGGTGTTGATAGTAAGTGTTAAAACGACGTATGCTCTTATAGTATAAGAGAAACACCGTAGCATGTGATTCATACCACATGCGTTATAGAACCGCAAAAGGGAAGCAAGTGAATGGATCCCTGCTTCGTTGCTATGTGAGTCCCAAGAAATTAATATTTCTACTTATGTCCTTTGACTTTGACATTATCATGGAGGTATACTTCAATAACTGCTACCTTAATGTACATCCTACTATCATGA
>JANTPZ010137652.1:972-11138 GCA_025593235.1 Vachellia pachyceras
TCCTTCCTCACTCAAGAAAATACCAAAAACAAGTTTTAGTTTATGCATTTGAATTAGTAGAATAGATTTTCAAACCAAACCCCCTTTGCAATTTACATTTCAAACACAAGCATTGTCTAAGAACTTTTGGTGCGCAATTTGCTTCCGGTGAGAACGACCCTGGGTTGCAACTATACAACCCTTGGAGATTATAAATTTAATTCTTGGCAATTTTCATGGTTGACCAACGACACTGTTTTGCGATTCACGAGACAGGGCACGTCACCCACCACGACTTGTTAGGTCACGAATAATATGGAATGAACTCCACCCTATAAAATCCTTGAAGGGCACTTAGTGTGTGTACGGAAATCGTAATGTGACAAAATCAACTCCATGCATGTTGACCCTAAAACCAAGCACAACTAGGATGATAGAAGAAATCAACAAGTCTTCATTGAATAAACCAAATGGACTCCATTTAGCTTTGTCAATCACAAAACAACTCAATACACAAATGATCCAAGTTTGGCTCAACCGAGACCAAGCATTTACATACAAATCACATAGTCCAACTCGGATCCTAAGTAATCTATAAAGCATTGTGGATGGATGGTGGAAGAAATGGATGATGATAGGGTTTGAGAGTGTGTAAATGAGAAGAATGGTGTGTGGTTGTCTTGCCTCTCTTCTCTGCCTCCTTCTCCTTCCTCTCTTCAAAATTTACCCTAAATGGGGTATTAAAACCGTTCTGGGTCGGGTCTTGAAGGTTGGATCGGGTTATTTCCATCTGGAGTAAAAATCAGATGCTGATACGTGATTTTCGCCGCGGCTAACTATGGATTTCGCCGTGACGAAACTCTCCCGAGAGTTCACCGTCTGTTTGCTTAAACTTTGGCCACGGCAAACTTTGTTTATGCCGCGACGAACATATCCAGAGGTGCTGTCTTTGCTCTTTTACACGGAATTCCTGAAATGAAATAACAAACTTTGGCAGTATCATTTGCTCATGATGGAATTAAGGCACAAATATATCGTTATTCATGGCATATGACCCCAAAATTACATTAATCCAATTCAACAATTCCTAATCACACAATTTAAGCACAAAAAGGTTATGAATGGGCCAAAATTGACTCTATGACTCTAGAAATTCAAGAGGAAAACTATCATAATTAAAGCTCAATCAAATTCCCCCACACTTAAACCTTTGTACTCTTGGACAAAGCTCTTTTCAAATTCAAAAATATGACCAATACATCTAGGAAACTTACTCACAAGTCCAGGACTACTGAAATTGGGGAAGAACATTCGTCAAGAGACTATCAATGATAGAAGCAGAGACAACTCCAAATCAAATTCTAAGAGAATTCAATTCAAGAGACTAAGTAAAAGAAACTTCCTCTCAAAGGTAAAAGTGTTTCTCTCTGCTCACTATTCAAGGATAATTTTCGCTTATGGTCTGCTTGTTCGAATCTCTACCATAGGCTTGTAATTATTCTACCTCTCTACCACAAGATCTATATAATGTGAATCAAGAGGGCTTTAAGGTTTAAGGTGGATAGCGGTGATAAATGCAAATGAAATGGAATAATGGGATTAAATGAATTCTTGAAAACTCAGCACCGAAAGGATATAATTATTTGATACTTTGCAAGACTTTATAGAAATAGATATTTTGAACACTAATCTTGTTTCTCTTTATTCTTTTTTGTTTTTTTTTTGTTTTTTTTCTTTTCTTTTTTTTTTATATTCAAAACTAGACATTCACCAACATATGCTTGCATACATAGATATAATTTTTTTTCGAATGCTAGTTTCTAAGAGTGAAGGGCTCAAATGGATAGCAAAAGATGAATGTAAAAGGTTTGTGTTTGGACAATATGAAGGTTTTTTTGAAATGAAGGCCTCTATCCTTTTCACACAATATTGGATCATAAAGCTTCGATTAAGAATTAAGACAAGTTCTAGAGAGACTACAAATCAAGACAGACCCACTTTAATCAAATGAAATTGGGTCCAAATATCCTCACGACAGGGCTATTGTTTCAATTAAACAGTCTCAAGAACAAAAAACGTAAAGAATCAATTCAGAAATTGATCTACTATTCTCATTTGTAGAAAACTTGAAAAATGCAATTTACCAAAAACTTTGATCCTTAGATTCATGCATCAATCTCCAAAATGCATTGGCTATGAAAATCATAATTTCATAAGCATTGCTCAGAGTTCAAGGTAACAAAGGTGAAAGGAACCTTTATTTCAAAATTCAAACCTAAATTTTTTTTAAGAAGCACTGAAATTTCACCGCGGCGAACCACACCCGAGAGGGGGTTCTGTGTGCTGGGGAAAATTCGCTGCGGCGAAATACACCCGAGAGCCTGAACTAGCTTATTAGAAGACTTTTGCCGTGGCGAACAACAAAGTTGGTCGTGGCGAAAGGTGTCAGAAGGCAAAAATGCAGCTGAGTTTCTCAGAAAACTCAACATATCCTACGAAAAAGTTTAAATAAACTTGAAATTTCCCAAGTTTTGAGATAAAAATGGCCCAACATCATCCTTTTAACAAAAAATTTTCAGTTGCAAGGTTTCAAATCAGAAATTACTTGAGAATGCTAAAAATCTAAATCTCCCCCCACACTTAATTCAAACATTGTCCTCAATGATTTGGAAGGCAAGATTTACAAGTCAATACGTGGCATTCACAAGCAATACTGAAAATTAATTCACGCATGCAACGAAATTCAATGAATAGCATAAGGCAAGAACAACAATCTGTATATACATACAACTATAACAAAATTCATACACAACTCAGTTCTAAAACATACATCTGTATCAAAGTTCAACACAAAGCAAGAAATATGCAACAAAAACTAATCATCCCCTGCATGGCCGTATCACCCTCTGAATCAATGTCTGTAGCAGCATCCTCCTCCTGACTCCCCTCCTCTGCTCTGCCCACTCCTGATGGTCCGACTCCAGAAGTCTCTCCATCACTATCCTCATCCTTCTCCAGAGGCAACACGAAGCGTAGACTCTGGGCAATCAAGGCGTCCATCCTCCTCCTGTACCGCCGCTCCTTCTCAAAAGCGAGTCTAAACCGCTGAAATTCAGCAGATAGGATCTCGAGAGAAACAGTGGCTGGGGAAGCAGGATGATCGTCCGAAGATGCCTGTGATGCGGGGGCCTCGTCACCCTCACCGAGCAGCTCATCAATATCTAGGAAGGGCTCTGGCTCAGGTGGTGGCGCTCTCCGGATCCTGTCATAAATGAAAACGGGGGCTGGGGCAAAAGGGTGGTCCTCAGGATGACTGGGAATCTCTAGCTCAGCGAACATTTCGGAAATGAGATGTGGGAATATGATAGCCTTCGTAGATTTTGAAGTGAGAACGGCCTCACGAAGGCTAGAGAAGATGAGGGTGGAAATGTCAAAACTAATCCCCTTCATCAACATGTAAACGCAGAGGGCTAGTTTCTTAGGTAGGTTCGCTAGATGGCTAGTAGGAAGAATGTTACTGCAGACAAGATGAATGTATGGTTTTGTTTCAGGGCGACACTCAGACCGGCGGATGTACATCTCAGTCCTTCGAGGTATACGCATACCCATCCCAGGTAAGCATAGAGTCTCCGCAATCTCGTTCTTAGGGAACTCGCTCATGAAATGGATGAAGTGGTCTTGTTCGGGAAGAGGTAAGGCTAGGTGAGCTCCTATGGTGTGGCGGTTCATAGCGTGTAATGGAGCCTTACCATGAAAACTTACGAAAATGGCCGCCTCATGACGGCAGTTAGCGTAAAAGTGGTGCACAAAAGCGAGGTTCCCTTGGGTAAGGTGGCGGATAAGGCCAGTTAGGCCAGACTCAATAATTTGGCGCACAAAGGGATGGTCGGTGGGTGTAGATGGAAAATGGCGTTCTTTTACCAAAGGACGCCTCTGAGTAAGCTCATAAACTTCCTCGAAAGTTTGAGGATTTTCTGGTTCAGGGCTGGGGGGATCAACTATATTGGGTACTTTGGTTCAAGGCATGGTCATTGGTTGGATCAACAAAAATAGGCACAGGACACAGTAAAAACACAGAATTAACACAGGTGGAAAAAACAGCTCCTGCAGTCGTTGGTCGCGGCGAAAAACAACTTTCATCGCGACTAAATATGCATATTTGGTCGCGGTGAATTTTCCTTTTCGTCGTGGAGAAAATCGCAGAACAGCGATTACAGCAGTGAAGACCACGGCGAAACACGAAAGAAACAACAATGAAAACTCAATGGAAAGAAATAGAAGGGATGAAATGCTTACGTACAATGAAGGGTACAAACGGTAGTGGAGAACAGTGAGAATCACGACGACCAACGGCGAGCTTCACAGCAACGGGAAGAACGAAACACAGCGACGACGGCGAAAGGAAATGGACGGGAATGAAACGAGATTTTCTTTTAAAAGCGAAGTGGAGAAGGTAAAAAGGCACGATTTTTGCCGCGGCGAACAAAAGTTTGGTCGTGGCGAAAAATACGAAGGGTCGCAGTGTTGGCCGCGACTAAAAATGAATTTAGTCACGGCGAAGACTTCCCGAGAGCTCACTAAACTCTATCAGAAAATTTGTCGCGGCGAATTAAGGATTTGGTCACGGCGAAACATCACCGAGAAGAAAGATAATCACAGAGATGGAAACATAAAACACAATACCAGCTAGCAATCAAACCTAGAACTTCAAGCAAGCAATTTGCACATTCTAACTTAGCAAACAGACCTCTTTTCAACAACAAACCTCTTTCAGACAAGCCAATCGCAATGTCAAAGGAGTTTATTGAATTCAACAACAATCCTACACTATATAACAAAAGCAAAACTACCGCTACTGGATATGCTCCTCCCCCACACTTAAAACATTGATATTCAAATCATAATCATTCAAAGCTCAACCCAATGATTAAGGAAGGGAAAGGAACAACCTGGAAATCATGGCGGCTTTCGAGTTTCTTCAGCATCCCCATGCTTTACTTTTGATTTTCCATTCAGCGCATGCACGGGTACAGCCGATTCAAATGAGTCCCTCCTCGAATTCTCTGCAAAACTGATAGACATACCTCTCCCGGAGGTGTTATCACTGTTGATATAGGAGGAAATATGTATGCACTCATCGGTTGATTTTCCAAAATGTGAACATGGTAATGACAACATGCTATCAACCGATGCAAGATGGGTGCATTTATCAATCGTTTTGCAAGAGCATAATGGTGGATCAGGGGGTTTAACAGGAATTTTCAAATTTTCATCATCAAGCGATGCACACGAGTACAAATGTGAGCGTGATAATTCATTCTCCATTTCGTAATGCATGCATGCATCATCAACAACAGCATCAAGAGAATTAACATGTAGCAGCGAATAATCCTCATACGGGTGTTTCATAGCCTCATAGATATTAAAGTTTATCTTATTTTCTCCTACCTCCATCGATATGCTTCCCTCTTTCATGCTAATCATGGTGTTAGCAATCCTTAAGAAGGGTCTACCCAAAATCAAAGTGGATTGATTAATAGACTCTTGGGACATATCAAGCACATAGAAGTCAGCAGGAAAAACTAAGTCCTTTACTTTCACTAAAATATCCTCAACTATCCCGTTTGGATACCTCATCGATCTATCAGCTAGTTGGAGTACTACAGATGTGGGCTTCAAATTTTTTACTCCTAAAGCTTGATAGACAGACTTAGGCATCACATATCAAGCACATAGATGTGGGCTTCAAACTAAGATCTAACAATGCTCCCCCTATTGTAATTTTTCCTATAGTGCAAGGGATAGTGAATGATCCTGGGTCTTGACACTTCACAGGTAGTTGTGGTTTGAACAAGGCTGAAACATTTGAGCTTACTTGGACTCTCTCATTAGGCCTAAATTTCTTTTTATTGGTGTACAAGTCCTTAAGATATTTAGCATATTTTGGGACTTTTCTCACTAAATCAAGCAATTGTATATTGACCTCTATTTTGCTAAACAAATCATAAACCTCATTCTCATTATCTTTTTCAGCACTTTTCTTATTCACAAAAAATGAATTAGGAAAAGGGAGTTCATGAATGTTTACCTCTTTACCTTTCGAAGAGGATGAGCCATGCTTGTTCTTATTTTTGCCTATGGTCCCTTGCTCTTGATTTCTTCTTTCTTCTTCTTCTTGATGTGGTGAGGCACTTTCTCGTTTACGCAACAATTCTTCTTTAATGCTCTCACTCCTCTTTTCTTTTTCTTCAGCTAGTGGGGTTTCTTCAATCTCAATCTCTTCTTCTCTTTTTTCAGAAATTTCAGCTTTGTCATCAAATCTCACTTGCCTCCCGCTTCTCAAATTAATTGCATTCAACCCCTTAGGGTTGATAACAGTGTTTGATGGCATGGAGCCTCCATTCCTTGCTTGTTGCTCACTCATACTGTTAGAAAGTTGAGTGACAAAGGAATTCAAATTTTCTGTTTTTGTTTCCCATTGCTCCATCCTTTTCTCTAGAGAAGCATACCTCGCTTCATTCTTCGAAGAGTCTTTTTGAATAAGTGAGGCAAGCGAATTGAATTGATTTGAGGTGGAAGCTTTCTCTTCCTTGAGTAGCACCAACATATTGTGAAGTAGTTGATTTGTGTCCTCCTTTGGTGGCACACTCAAAGCTTGATGTGTATTTTGAATATTGGAGTTGGAAGGTCCAGCTCCTACATTCCTTTGGAATCTTTGTGCATTTGCTTCTTCACCCTTCCAGCTGAACTTAGGATTTGACTTCCAACCCTCATTGTAGGTGTTGGAATAGGGATCCCATTTCTGGTTCGGTCTCCCTTGGTACATTGCAGAAACTTCTTCGAATCTGCTTGGGCACACACTTGTAATATGCATAACTGACCCACAAGTTTCACAACTAGGTGCAGCTAAATCCATGGATGGCGATGATCTAGTAGCATTCAGATTTTTCAGCTCAGTAGTGATAAGAGACAATTGTGATGTGACTTTACTTTCCAAAGAATCTACTTTTGATTCTAGGGTGTCCATTCTCCTATTATGAGTACTTGTATTTCCAATTTCATGGATAGCCCTAGTGTCTCTTACACTATATTGTTGATGATTCAAAGCCATCTTTTTTATAAGCTCCCAAGCTTCTTCGGCGGTTAAATCAATTAATGACCCTCCAGCTGCTGCATCCAACATTCCTTTCTCTTGGCTCTTCAACCCATCATAGAAATATTGAACCAGTTGCTCATTCGGTATTTGATGATGAGGACATCTTGAAAGAAGGTCTTGAAATCTATTCCAAAAATCGTACAACGATTCATCATACTCTTGTTTTGCTGAATAAATTTCCTTCTTCATTGATGAAGTTCTTGATGCTGGAAAATATTTCTCCAAAAATGCCTTCCTTAGATTAACCCAACTTTGGTAGGCATTAGCTACATGCCTCGGAAGACTCATGAACCATTCTCTTGTCTTCCCTTCCAAGGATAAGTGAAACACTTTCCATAGTACTTGATCAAGTGAGGCTCCAACAGGTTTCATGCTCTGGCAAATCATTGACAATGATTGCAAATGGATATATGGATCCTCTCCTGGAAAACCATGAAATTTTAGAAGAGAGTTAATCAACAAACCTTTAATTTCAAAATTAACATCATAGTTCGGGCAAGCAGCAGTAAATGGATCATAGTTCACATCAGAGGTAGTAGCTTCTTTTATGGTTCTTCTTCTATTATGTGCATTATTTTCCCCTATTCTTTCTGCTTCACCATTTCTCACATTACCATCCTCTTGTTGATTTACATTTACATTCCTATTTTGAGGATTTGGTACATGTTCAGCCATGATTTCTTCTAAATTAACTCCTACTTTATCTACTTGTCCTAAGCTAGATTCTCCTACTTCTAATCCTAAATCTCTAACTACTTTGCTTTTCTCTTTTCTTTTGTGTGCCCTTCGTTTCTCCCTCAATGTTCTTTCAATTTCAAGATCAAAAGGTTCAAGTTGATTCTTTTTGGGCATACAAGAAAAAAATGCAAGCAAAAGCAAGCTCTACAAAACTCAAAACAAACAGCCTAAAAGTGAATGATGAGAGTATGTATGAGTGTATGAATGTGTTGGTGTATGGCCTGTGTGTATGAATGAATGAAGTTAGTATGAATGAAGTGAATGGAGTGTGAAAATGGAAGTTGGCTGCGACGAATGTTGATTTTCGTCGCGGCGCAAGGTTCCCGAAAGGGTGTCTCTAGTTCAGAAAATAGAAATTGGTCGCAGCTAAAGTCACTTTTGGTCGCGGCGTAACACTCCCGAGAGGAATTCCTCTGAGAAATTGAGTGTTCGTCACGGCAAAAAACGATATTAGTCGCGGTGAAAGTTCGAAATTATGCAGAATGCAGCAGAAACAGATGCAAAACCTATGATATGCACAACCTATTCCTATGCTATTCACAAAGATGAAAGATCAACAAACAAAAACACAATCTAATCACTATTGGCACTTAGCTTCCCCGGCAACGGCGCCAAATTCTTGGTGTGCCCTGTCTCGTGAATCTCAAAACAGTGTCGTTGGTCAACCTTGAAAATTGCCAAGAATTAAATTTATAATCTCCAATGGTTGTATAGTTGCAACCCAGGGTCGTTCTCACCGGAAGCAATAGCGCACCAAAAGTTCTTAGCTTATGTTTGTGTTTGCTATGCAAAATGCAAAGGGGGGTTTTGGTTTGAAATAATCTATTCTACTACACTAAATACGGAAACAAAAACTTGATTTTGGTATTTTTGAATTTGAGAAGAAAAAATTAGGCAAAACCGGAATAAAGATGGAAGTGTTATGGAAAAGTCCTCTTGAAAATGAATTGGGCCATCATAGTTCCCAAAGGGTTAGGTAGAGTAATTGCTTTTCGCACTAAGTTTTCGAAATCATAAACCCTAACAATTCGAATGAGTCCGGAGATGCATGCAGTGACCTCCTTCTATATCCCCACCACAACTTGTTAGGTCACGAATAACATGGAATGAACTCCACCCCATGAAATCCTTGAAGGGCACTTAGTGTGTGTACGGAAATCGCAATGTGATAAAATCAACTCCATGCATGTTGACTCTAAAACCAAGCACAACTAGGATGATAGAAGAAATCAACAAGTCTTCATTGAATAAACCAAATGAACTACATTTAGCTTTGTCAATCACAAAACAACTCAATACACAATAATCCAAGTTTGGCTCAACCGAGACCAAGCATTTACATACAAATCACATAGTCGGATCCTAAGTAATCTATAATGTAAATACAGATTGAAAGCAAATACTCCCCTTTCGGCACTTTGAACTCCGGCTTACTCCATCTTAAAGAGGTTGGAGATGCTCAGCCCCTCATGGAAGGTGAAATCAAGCTCCAAATGGGTGGATGAAGCATTGTAGATGGATTGATGGTGGAAGAATGGATGATTGATAGGGTTGAAAGAAAAATGGGTGTGTGTCTCTTTGCCTCTCTTCTCCTGCTCTCCCTTCCTCTCCTTTTCGACATTTACCCTAAATGGGGTATTAAAACCGTCCTGGGTCGGGTCTTGGAAGAGTGGATCGGGTTATTTCCATCTGGAGTAAAAATCAGTGCTGATACGCGATTTTCGCCGCGGCCAACAATGGATTTAGCCACGGCAAAACTCTCCCGAGAGCTCGACGTCTTCTTGCTTAAACTTTGGCCGCGGCTAACTTTGTTTTACGCCACGGCGAAAACATCCAGAGAGCTGTTTTTGCTGATGCTGGAACTTTGGTCGCGACGAATATTGAATTTGGTCGCGGCGTAATTTCCCAGAGCTGCTTTTCTTCTACATTTGCGGAATTCCTGAAATGAAATAGCAAATATGGGCAGTATCATTTACTCATGATACAATTTAGGCACAATAAATCATTATTCATGGCATATGACCCCAAAATTACACTAATCCAAGTCAACAACTCCTAATATCAATTTAAGCATAAAAAGGGTCATGTATGGACTAAATTTGATTCTAAAACTCTGGAAATTCCAACAGAAAACTAATACTAACATGGCTACATCAAATTCCCCCACACTTAAACCTTTGTACTCCTGGACAAAGCTTCTTCAAAACTTTTAGAATAAAATAACCAATACACTTAGGAAACATACTCATGGGTCTAGGACTACAGAACATGGTAAACACATTCATCAAAACAT
>JANTPZ010137657.1:0-34007 GCA_025593235.1 Vachellia pachyceras
AGCTTTTCCCTCCTTATCACTAAAGTGGGTTTTAATCCCAAATGCATTTTGATTTTCGTCTTGCAACTCCTTTAGGCAGCATTCTATGGGCTCCAAAATGATCCCCAAACATATTCAATGTTTTTAAACGGGAAGAAGATTTATTTTTTTGAAATTTTAAATTCTCTTTGAAATAATAAAGACAAAGTGAGATGGTTCAATAAATTTAGAGGGTCTTCCCACTTCTCTGGCTACACGATTAGAGACAAAATCCGAAGTCAAACGGATGATACTCGGATCCATTACGAAAACCTTACTCCAGAATCATTAGATCTGAATTGTCTATATTTGATTTGAGCTATTGAAATTTTATTTTTTAAAAATTGCCCATTTTTAAAATGGAAAAACCATTTTTGTAAGATTTTGATAGATAAAGATTATTTTATTTTATATTCTATTTTTATTACAATAATTATTTTTTAAAAATAAAAAATAAATAATACTATATTTTTGGGACAGGTCCACATTTCAAGACATTTTGAAAATCGAGATTATCGGCAGAATAGCTCACATGTCTCGTACTTACCTTGGCAGTGTGGCGTCGGTCTACTACATAAGATTACAAGAATAGTTGTTTTTCCCCTCCAGTTTTAAAATCATACAACATTTAAATATTAATAATTTATGGTTTAGTATGCAACTAAATTATTTCTATAATTAATAATAAGTGGAATAGAAATTAAGACTATTAAAATTTAATTTAAATAATTAAGAAATTACAAGGAAAAAAACATTTTTACCTCCCACATTCTGCTATTATCTGCACCTTTCAATTGAGTGGCCAAAATTTAATCTGCATCTTTTCCTTTTTTTTTTTGAAAATATAAATGTTATCTGTCTTCTTGACATAAAGTTAGTCGATCTTTTAAAAAAATTATGAAAATTAAATACATGACTTATATTAACTTATTCGTGTGTATAGTTAGATTATACT
Source organism: Vachellia pachyceras (assembly GCA_025593235.1). Taxonomy (NCBI): domain Eukaryota; kingdom Viridiplantae; phylum Streptophyta; class Magnoliopsida; order Fabales; family Fabaceae; genus Vachellia; species Vachellia pachyceras. Next base: position 974 of record JANTPZ010137657.1, read on the forward strand.
ACTATATCAGTTTATAAATAAAAATTAATTTAAAAAAATAATAACTATAAATATTTTAAATTAATGTATTCATCTTCTCTAATATCACAGAAAAGTTAATTGGCTCTTATATTAAGAATATAAGATGATGATAATATTTTGGCAAGCCTGTGCTTTTAGTTTTTCAATTTTATACAATATATTTTATTTTGATCTCTTAATTTTATAAAATATCATTTTAATTTTGTATTTCTAATACAGTTTGTTTCATTAATAGATAAAGTCGAAATTAAAATTTTAAATGTTCATAGAACATTTAGACTAACATATAAGGTTTGATTTTTTAATTATTTGGCACAAAAAAAGCATCATTTTCAAGTTTAAAGTTTAAACTAAGGATTAAAAATTTGTTTCTTAAAAGTATAAAAATTTACTTTTGACCTTTTTAAGTTCCACATTTAGAATTTAAATAATATTTCCAATTCATCAATATATATTGGGTAAAATTCATAGGAAGTAATTACTACTTAAAAATTATTAATAATAAATCTTAGTTTAGAGTAGGTGCATTCTAGCTAAATGATATTAAACACATATTTTAATTTTTTTAACGTTCAATATTTTACCTAATATATATTGATCCCAATTATTTATCCTTTTGGAAAAATTAAAATATAGATAAACTAAATTGTTGTTATAAAAGTAATAGAATTTGATATAAGACATAAGAGAGTAAGAGAAGAGAGAATGGGAGATCAATGGGGAAGTAATTCTCATTCTCCTTTCAAGGTTTTGTATATCCACAATGTTCTACATATGACCTCTATTTATAGGTCTTTAAGGGTGACCACCAAAGGTCATATACAATAAATAGTACATTTAACACATATGAATATACATTGTGATTTTCGTATCGTTCATGAATATGACTGTATGGTAATAATGATGCGGGAAGTGAATAGTTAATGGACATCCACATAATTAATATATTTATAACAATTGTAAATTTATAAAGGATTTATATAAATATCAAAACTTCACTTGTAAATTGCATATGAAAATTTGTAAATGTAATTTATATTTATACTATTAACTATTAAAGTATTAATATTCTAAAAAGACATTATTAAAATAAAAATAATATTTTTTAATTACTCACCAACAAGAGTATTTTGGTCTTTTACATGTGTAAACAAAATAATATTAGTCCCTTTATATTTATATTTCTCAAGGGTATTACTTAGTAGTACTTAATATTTGTAACTTTTGTGGGTTTTTTTGTAATTTTACCAATAACGGCCAAAATAAAAGTTTTTTAACGTAGCACCGATAATGCACTTATTTTAATATTTCAGGAATGAGTGGCTCGAGGCAATCGCTGGATACACTCATGCTTAGTAACACCAATAGAATAGTTTTAACATTTTTTTTATTAATTATTACTTATTTTTCCTTTCAATTCTCCTACTTATGGACTCTTCTTTATAACCCATTGCTTGATACACTCATGCTTTTACAAGGGATGAGGTTATTTTTTTATTTTATTTATAAATTAAATATTTATAATTTTACATAAATGTAAAATTTTTCTTTTTATGTAGATTTCTAACTTTTCGAAGTAGAATATAAATAAAATAGGAATAAATTTAAAAAGTCAGCACTTCCTTGTGTCATTTTTCCAACAATATTATCTCATATTTTAATGAGAAAATGACAATTAAGTCTCAAATAGGAGAATTAATGAATGAAAGGCCCTAAAGATTCAAAAAATCATCATAAAGTCCCAGAAGTAACTGCTGAGGTTGTCATTAACAACCTCAGCAGCTTTTATTAACAACCTCAGCAGTTACTCCTAGGATCTCATGATAATTTTTTTGAATCTTTAGAACCATTTTATGGTTAATTCCTTTACTTGGGACCTGTGTGTCATTGTCCCTATTTTAATTCATTGTCTCTCATCATCTTTTTTAAATAAAAGTATATTTGATAAAAATTGCATCTCTTACATCGTTATTGTTTTAATTAATTTTAGAAAGTAATTTTTATGTTATTTAATATTTGTTGTTTATAAAAGGAATCAGAAAAACATTAGATTGTAAGATAAAGTTAATGAGATTTAAAAAATATTTCTCAACTAAAAAAGATTTAAAAGAATATAAATAGAATTTGAGAAAAATTAAGGAAGCAAAGTTAATATACTCTCCAGTTAATTGACTCACATGTACTTACTGCTTTAGCGCGTGTTTTTGTCTACCAGTTAATTTGAGAAGATTAAGATAAGCACTTACTGCTTTAGCGCGTGCTGAATACTCTCCAGTTAATTCGACTCACATGTACCAATGTATGTGTTTTTACTATGCACGCGCTTTGGGCATTCATAGAATCTTTTTGTGATTCCATCGGCCACTATGGAAAAAAAAGCTAAATAAAATAATAATGAAAGTCAGTGTAATAAATTACTCCTTCCGATAAATTTTATAAACAATATAGTGAGTTTTTACCACAAATTTTTTTATTTAAAATGTATTTTCGCTCCAAAAGTTAGTTAATAGACTTTAATATTTGATAATTTATTATTTTAAATTATATTTTTAGTAAAAAAACTCATTTTTAATAGAAAAATGCATTCTAAATCTAATTTATCAAACACAAATCCATTATGCCATAATGTATTCGTTTTTTCAAACTGACAGGTAATCACCTAAGTTCATACTATTAAAATTAGTCAAAAATAATGAATAGGTAAAAGTATAAGTTTTTTTACAAATATACCTTTATTAATAAAGATAATGAGTGAAAGATGAAAGATAATGCAATTAACGAAAAAATAAAAAATACGTTACATTTTAAGATAAAATAAAATTATTATTTATATTTAAGATAAACATATGAAAAAAAAAAAGTATTGCTAGTAGATGGGACTGGATGGAGTAATTTCAAAGAAATTAAATATTCCCTAAGGAATTTTTTGCAAGACTCTTGAGGACTTCAGTGAAACGATTTAGGCAAAGCTTCACTCCTTCGCAGTCACAATCCACGTCTTCCAGCGCCTTTACTTCCTGTCGTCTTCAAGTCCAGCCGAGAATCATTCGTTCTGCTTCCGCTTCCGCTTCCGCTTCCGCTTCCAGTGCGTCTTCCAGGGCCATTCTTACTTTAGCAGATCTGCATTTCTTGCCTAAGTTTGCTTCTATCAAGTTTGTATTTTGCTTCTCACCTTAGGTTCATTGATTTGTTTTTTTGGGGGTGGGGGTTGGATCTTTGATGGTAATTTTAATGAGTGAAAAAATGTAACCGATCGTTCATTTGAATGATTTCGATTTCTTTTGTGCGCTTTTCTTCTTCCGATTGCTGGTAAGCACCTCTCTCTCCCGCTAATGCAAGGATCTCACTTTCTCATAATCAAGCTCCTGTTCAAGAGAGCCACAGAGACTTCAGTTTCTCTGGTTAGATAAGGCAACCATGGAAATTGCTATCTAATTTTGGAAATTTATCAGGGTTATTTTGCGAATTGCCTGAACAAGAAATACTCTATGATAGATTAGGGAAGGTTATACGAATTTACGAGATTCTCCCCCTCTTACTATATAAATTGATTGGGAATCCCATGGCATCTCTCCGTGCTTTCGTCTTACGCTAAGCGCAGTTCTCCCTGTCTTTTTCTCTCTTTCTCTTTCACTCCTTGGTTTTTACTCGTGATCTTTTTTCTTTCCATTTTCTGCTTCTCTTCCATCGTAGTCGTCCTCCTCCTCCTCCACCGGCAACTAGGGTCACCGTGAAGCATTTGTCCGTACAGTTCATTCACCTTCTTTTACTCATTTTTATGTTTGATTTGGCCGTGTATATGTGAAGGTTGGTTTTCCTTCTTTTCATGCTTCGATGACATAAATGATACAGATTTTTTTCCCCCCAGCTCCAGTGAAGCTGCGTATGAGCTCCCGGATAGGTGGATTTCTACAATTCGGTGCTTCAAAGTCTGAATTTACTCTTGCCATCTTCATCAATGAAGCTCCATAATCTCAAACCCTAGCCATCGTTACCACTCACTACGTTGCTTCGTCTCCCACTCACTTGTTCGACGCCTCATCCACAAACACCATCAATTTCTCTTGGCTCTTGCTCTCTAGTTCCAGCTCTGCCTTTTGATATCGCATTTTCTGTCATTTACGGCTTAATCTTGCTTAATATCAGTCTCAGTCTCAGTATTGTGATTCATAGGCTGAAGTCTCCAGTAGATCTTCGATCGTGTAAGTGTGACCTGCTTCCTTCCCACTTTTACTGTGCTTTGGTTTCTGCTGTCATGCTCCCTTACCACTTTCTCCTGCCATGACTCCGTGATTATTTTTTCATGTCTATATATATATATATATATTATATTATGTTTTCGGGCTCACCAAACATTGCTTGACTAGTAAAAGCTAAACTTTCAAACTGAATTAGTAGCTGAAACTGAGTTATTTTTAGTGTACTCTGGTTCAACTGTTGAAGCATAATAATTGCTGTAAGTTTATAATTTGTAGCGTCGGGAGAAATTGAATGTGTCAAATTATGAAAAGCTTACTCTTATAATTTTTTTTTTTGCATTTACATTCTGTTATTGAAATATATCGTACTGAGGATCTGAGTCTTAGCGTGGTGAGCAACAAAAACTAAATGAAAGTTGTGTTAAACCTCCGTCTTGCCTTTTCTAAGCTTTTATCGTTGTCAATGGAAGATGCGTTAAACATACATTTTGAATTATCTTTCTTCTTGAATTGATTTATGCTTTTGTACTCCCATCTTAATACCGTCAGAATCCTCAGTGATGGTAGATGGTTTGCTGGTGGGTAAGTTTTAGTGGTTTGTTAGATTTTGGCTCATGGGTTATTTTAATTATAAGTCGATTAATATATTCAGACCTTCTCTCTTAGATTTTCTATATTTGATATTTGTTTTTACAGGTTTACGAAGTTTCATATCATATTTCTCTCCTTCCTTTGTATCATATCTTTGCTGCATGCTAATTGACATGCTGAGTTTATCCAGAATTGTATGCCAAGATGAATTCCCTTATCCTGAAACGTGATGAGAAAGTCGATTGAAACTTCTAAACAGGCTTTTCATGTAGCTTAACATTTAGTTTGATATGACTAGGCTTACAAATTATTGCAGGAAATAATGTTTAATTTGTTTTTTATATTTCAGGAATATGATTCTTATGGAAGTTTGACAAATTTGATTGTGAGGAGTCTGCGTAGGTCTCTCTTTACATTTTGTCTACCAAAGGTCCTTCATTGTCATCAAATATCATAATGGTTTCTAGGTCATATTCTAACTTGTTAGAGCTTACTTCCTGCGGCTCCCCATCCTTTGGTCGGGAGAAGAAGAGGCTTCCTCGAGTGGCGACTGTTGCTGGAGTACTTTCAGAACTAGATGATGAGAGCAACAGTGCTGGCTCTGATGCTCCCTCATCCATTACTCAAGATAGGATGATTATTGTTGGTAACCAACTTCCTTTGCAAGCTTACAGGAAAGATGATGGTAAGTGGGACTTCACCTTGGATGAGGATTCTCTTCTTTTACAGCTGAAAGATGGCCTAGGAGATGATGTAGAGGTGATCTATATTGGGTGTCTTAAAGAAGAAATTGATTTAAGTGAGCAAGATGATGTTGCTCAGTATTTGCTTGACACTTTCAAATGTGTACCCACGTTCCTCCCTCCTGAGCTTTTTAGCAAATTCTATCATGGATTCTGCAAACAGCATCTATGGCCTTTATTTCACTACATGCTTCCACTGTCACCTGATCTTGGTGGTCGATTTGATCGGTCTCTTTGGCAAGCTTATGTTTCTGTGAATAAGATATTTGCTGATAAAGTAATGGAAGTCATTAGCCCTGATGATGACTTTGTGTGGGTTCATGACTACCATTTGATGGTTCTACCCACATTTTTGAGGAAGAGATTTAACAGGGTGAGGCTAGGATTCTTCCTCCACAGTCCATTCCCTTCATCTGAGATTTACCGAACCCTTCCTGTAAGGGATGAACTTCTTAGAGCTCTTCTGAACTCTGACCTTATTGGGTTTCATACGTTTGATTATGCGAGACACTTTCTCTCATGTTGTAGTAGAATGCTTGGTCTTTCTTATCAATCCAAGCGGGGCTACATAGGCCTTGAGTACTATGGTAGAACTGTTAGTATCAAGATTCTTCCGGTTGGTATCCATATTGGCCAACTCCAATCTGTCATGAATCTTCCTGAGACAGAGAGTAAGGTCTTGGAATTACGAGAGCAGTTCAGAGGTCAAACTGTGATGCTTGGGGTTGATGACATGGATATTTTTAAAGGAATTAGCTTAAAACTTTTGGCCATGGAGCAATTGCTCTGCCAACATCCAGATAAGAGGGGCCAAGTTGTTATGGTCCAAATTGCAAATCCTGCAAGAGGACGAGGGAAGGATGTACAAGAGGTACAAAGTGAAACTTATGCCACCGTGAAAAGGATTAATGATACATTTGGAAGGCCTGGATACACTCCTGTTATCTTGATTGACACACCACTTAAATTCTATGAGCGGATAGCTTATTATGTAATTGCAGAATGTTGCCTTGTTACTGCAGTGAGAGATGGTATGAACCTAATACCCTATGAATATGTTATATGTCGACAAGGAAATGAGAAACTAGACGAGCTTTTAGGGATAAATTCATTTTTTCAAAAGAGGAGCATGCTGGTGGTGTCTGAATTCATTGGCTGCTCCCCTTCATTAAGTGGGGCAATTCGAGTGAATCCATGGAACATTGATGCTGTTGCTGAAGCTATGGATTCTGCCCTTGTAATCCCAGAGTCTGAAAAACAGATGCGACATGAGAAACATTATAGGTATGTTAGTACACATGATGTGGCATATTGGGCACGAAGCTTCTTGCAAGATTTGGAAAGAGCGTGTAGGGACCATCTTAGAAGGAGGTGCTGGGGCATTGGTTTTGGCCTAGGATTTCGGGTAATTGCTTTAGATCCACATTTCAGAAAGCTATCAGTTGAGCACATTGTTTCGGCCTACAAGAGGACTAAGCACCGGGCAATTCTTTTGGATTATGATGGTACCATGGTGCAGCCAGGAACAATTAGTACAACCCCAAGTGCTGATACTGTTGGAATCTTGAAGAGCTTGTGCAATGACCCTGACAATGTTGTTTTCATTGTTAGTGGGAAGGAGAGAAAGACTCTGACTGATTGGTTTTCTTCATGTGAAAGGCTAGGACTTGCTGCAGAACATGGTTACTTTTTGAGGTATGCTATTTTTTATGAGCTTTCCTATGATTCCAAACAAAGAATCTGAATACTAAATTACTGCGTAAATGTTTTTATGATGTTTGCATGAATACTGTCTAGTTTTGGTCTTCTTTCATTATTTTTAACTTCTAAGCATGCTGAACTTAACTTCCATTTTTTTTTTGCCTGGTCCCAAATATGGTGGGAGTAGTATCATTCTTGATCATCATCACCATCACCACCATCATCATCATTATATTTTGATTGAGTTTGCTTCTGTGCTTAACTTCGGGGGTTGTCCCTTTCTTCCCCAGGACAAGTAACACTGCAGAATGGGAAACTTGTCTTTCTGTACCGGATTTTGATTGGAAACAGATTGCCGAGCCAGTAATGCAATTATACACAGAAACAACAGATGGTTCTAACATTGAGGCCAAAGAGAGTGCTTTAGTTTGGAATTACCAGTATGCAGACCGTGATTTTGGTTCATGCCAGGCTAAGGAGCTTCTAGACCACCTGGAAGGTGTTCTTGCCAATGAACCTGTTTCCGTTAAAAGTGGCCCACACATCGTGGAAGTTAAACCCCAGGTTGGTAATCAAAATTTATCCTTCCAATTTTAGTTCATCTTGGGTTGTCCCTAGCGGATTAAACTCCACAACCTAATCACCCATAGATGTATCGTTTTCTTTGCTTGTTAGATGAATGAACCCTAAATTTGAGCATTCCCAACAATCATTTACTCTTGAAGAAATGGTTTCATGTATAAGCTTCTTAAAGTATGACAGTAGAAAAGAATATTTCAAAATGAACTATGAATTTGATCTGATTGTTGTCATGCTTGGGCACCAGGCTACTTCATGATGGATTATCCTATCTTGACAAGACCATTTGTTTCACATAATCATGTTAGACACTCTTTTCTTTGAATTTTGAAACAATCTGAAAATGTCCAAATTGCTTTTTACTAAATTTCATTTAACTATTGTGGTTAAAACTAACCTTATCATCTCTGTATATCGTGGGTGTCCTCTCCCACCCACCATTGAATTCCCAGATTTACTGCCACCATTTTATTTGAAATTTCATTTTTGAGCTTTGAATTGTATGATGAAACATGTCTATTTTCCCATCTTTGATGGCAGGGTGTCAACAAGGGAATTGTAGCAGAACATCTTCTCGGAACAATGCGTGAAAAGGGAGTGATTCCAGATTTTGTTCTATGCATTGGGGATGACAGATCAGATGAGGACATGTTTGAGGTAATCATGAGCGCGAGGGACTCTTTGTCGCCGGTTGCTGAGGTGTTCGCCTGCACTGTAGGGCAGAAACCAAGCAGGGCCAAGTATTACTTGGAAGACACAAGTGAGATATTGAGAATGTTGCAAGGCCTTGCCCATGCTTCTGACCAATCTACTAGAAGTTCTCCCCAACCTTCACCACTCTGAGCATTTTCCTGACCAATCTGCACAATAGGTGATGTTCTGGTTTGGTAATCCAACATGCAAAGTCATGTTGTGGCATTGTTACCAAGTGCATCTAGGTTTCGTTACCAAGTAGATGTATTTAATGTTGTATCTATTATTTGATATTTCTGTCTCCATCTGGATTGGATGTACCACTTGGTTGGGAATGAATGATAGGCTTGTGATTGTCCCTTATTACCTTTTGGAGGGTGTTGCTACGTAAAGCTATGCCTGAATTTTTGCTTTTTTTTTCTAGTTTGATTTTACCATTTTTTTTCTCTAAAATCCATTTCACATAGATTTGCAAGATAAAAAAGCGTCACCCATTGTTAGTTGGCTGAGAGTACAGTGTTTCCCCCTAACTACAAGCATTTTATTATAGGCAATCTTGGTAGAGGTACTATATTAAATATAGGTACATATCTAATTGGGATTTTGAATTTTGATTTATCATAGTGAAAGACTAAGGGTACTAAATATGGGTAGATATCTCATTAGGATTTTGAATCTTGATTTGTCATCATGAAGGATAAGCTTCCATTAAATTTACCTTTAATTGGTGATTTTTCTTTGATAAAAGGACAATGTCTGAAAATAAGGTAAAATGATACACACAAATTGGGCCTATACATCAGGTCCAATCTATTCCAAGCAAAACAAAAAACATAGGCATTAAAATACATGCAAAATAACAAGTTGTTAAGGAATTAACTCATAGTTCATAAGATTCATTATCCGTGGGTTCAGCTGGTGAAGATATTGGACACTCACCAAAGGGAGAGGGTTCGATACCAGAGAAAGTCACTTTGTTGTGGCTCTAGTTGCGACGCTTGGGGAGGCATCCTAGCTCCTGGGTGCTTAGGTAGATACATGAGGGTAATTGACGGCTCGCCCTGCCCAACATTGGTATGATCTAAGAGGAAGGGAGATTTCACCCTGCTCTTGGCTTGTGAGTGAGCCTAACCCCCTGCCTAAAATTCTTGTATAAAAAAAAACTCAGTTCATAAGATCATGAGTTTAAATCTCGCTGTTGATATGAAAACTTTATTGATGGATAATATGTAAGTATCTATATAAGCATTCTTTGAGTTTGGGTGACCTAAATGGGCCACTAGGGTGAGGAGACGTTAGGTGTGGAATTGGGTGCATAGCCGAAACCACCTAAATCTACTTCAGCACTGCAAAGCGTGTGATGTGAAATTGGGTGTGAGGAGACATTGGAAAAAAATTTGAAAAGTAATAATTATTGAAAAATGAATAATTAATTGTTAATTAAAATACAGTTGAGAAAAACTGAATCTACTATTTGACAAAAGTTTTTTAACTTTTCTTTTTTAAAAAATGGAGCCACCTCTCATCCAAAAATGTTTCTCCCGAACACATTCTTAGCATCATGGCGAATATATTTGAACTTGAAATACATCTCATTCTCAAGTATTAATGGCATATTACAGGCTGAAGGTGTGTGTATATATAGAAACAGATGGTATTGGATAAATTGGAGAATTAAAGCTTAAATTAAATAAAAAGTAGGTGGAAATTAAATATTTAATCAAGACGAAAAATGGAATTAAGGGTAATTAATTGCAGTGGCAAGGATATTTCACATGTTGGCATAAGAAATAGTTGTTTTTACCCTCTAGTTTTTTTTTTTTTTGCTCTGGTTCCCATCTAGTTTTTAAAACTAGGGAGATTGACTTTAATAATGTATATTTACTATGTAACCCGAATATTACAATTTAATAATAATTATTATATTTAATTTATTTTTTTACCAAATGAGATTTAAACTTTAATGAGTAAAAAGTAATGGATCCCTCTCTATTTTACGTTAATTGAAGATATGCCCCTCATATTTTAAAAATATATGCAAAACTTCATTAAAGTTAAAAGTTATTTTCGATAAAAAAATTATAATTCATACATCAATTTTTCAGATTTTATTTTCCTCCATCCAATTTTTAATAGTAGACCGTTCAATAACATATTTTGGATTAAAATAGCCCATACTTGAAATAAATTTTAAATAATCATTTACGTTAAAAATAAATTTAATGCATTTTTTTAAATAAAACCTTACTTACATTGGGTTCCTTATATATCAATTATGTCATGTTCTTCAATTAATTCTTGCCATGAATCATATTTTTTATGTGGTTTATAATTAAATATAATATTTCAAAAATAAAATAATTGATCCCATGTGATTGCAGAACTTGATATAATGATAAATATAAGAAAATTGATTTAAGTATTTTCCTATATGTTGTTATGTTACATTTTTAATATAATATTTTTTATGCCCAAAAAATTGGTATTGGGCCAGACAAAGATAAAGTTAGAAAGCAAAGTCAGAAACAAAAAAGGCCCATGGAGTGTCCAACAGGAAGAAATCTGAGAGTGGCAAGTCGAAGCCTCTAAAAATAGTCTAATCTCAACACACCTGAAATCTAGGGGTATATAGGCTAGATATGGAAATATAGTAACTGACCAAGGAATTGTGCACGATTTGAGAAGAGACTTTGAATCACAGAGTCCCGCCTTGTTGTTAAAAAATGTTTGAATCAAACAGTCTAACACCAAGCACCTAAAATCTCGGGGTAGATATGTTAGATATGAAAATATAGCAACTAACCCATATACTCTAGAGGACGGATGCACGTATGATCTAAGGGGTGACCACCTATTTATCTAAGTTATGCCACATATTAAACACTTGGGCAATCACTAAGACCTAGATTCTCACTCACTTACACTTTGAATTTTCCAGATTTCATTGTACTCAATTCAATTCATCAATAAAAACATTTTGATTCGTCTCATGTTGATTCATGGGTTCTTTTATTAATTTTTCATTGTTAGTGATCCAGATTTTGTGTCTAATATTTGCTTTACGAAAATATGCTCATACAATATTTTTAAAAATTATTTAAACATTAGGATACTGCTTTAATTTTTTTAAAAAATTAGGAGAAATAGAATAAAAAAATTAGATTATGAGAAAAAAAAATCAATAATTTTGTAGTTTTGACTTTATTTTAATCAATAGAATTACATATTTAAGAATCTTTTAAGAGAACACATTAATAATTAAAGGGTACCTTCTGGAAAGAAACAAGAGTCTTACATAATCATAACAACACTAGAGCAATGTCAATATTACCCGAAGAAAGTTTGATGTGTACTGATATCTCGGTATAAACAGCTCGCCCAGGGGGGTCTTAGACTTGTCTTCTTTTAGACGCTCCACCAAGTTGCAGGGATCACCTCCTTTTGGATAAGTCTTTTGTAAGGGGTCTAACCCCTACTTTAACTAACAGTCTTTTCTTTTAAGCTTAGCTTGTTTTTGTAATTAAAAAAAATGAGCAACATCAATATATTTTATTTGTGCTTGAAGTTTGATGTTTCTTATGAAAAAAATTAAATGAGAAATATGGATTTGCCTCCAAAATTTCAAGAGACATTAAAAATAGACTCAAGAGTGAATTGTATATCAGTCTAGGCATCCTACTTGTCAACTTCTCAGGATCGAATTCTTGGCACTTTTTACTTCATAAATAACATCAACCTTTCAAATTCTTCTAATAGAACCAATATTTACATGGTTTTTTTTGAGTGTTTTATGGTGTTTTGTAACATTTTTACCCTCATTTTGCATGCATTTATACCCTTTTTGATTATTTTTATTTATGCATTGTATTGTGCCGATTTAAGGTAAAAAACGGGTCACTTATCTCATCTTAACTGTAAATGTCTTGATCTTTAAATTGCTTAATTTTTACAAAGCTCAGCCTTTGTTTATAGGCAATTGGAGGAGACTTAGGACCACAAATTGTGGCAATTGAAGCATTGAAAGAGCCACAATTTGGTCAAGAGCAAAGAACACAATTCTGAGGTGTCTGTGTCCCCAGGTCATGACCTCATTTTCTCAGGTTGAGACTTGGGTGTATTTCCAAGAGCTATGCGTTTTGTCTCAAATCACGACCTCTAAGCGTATTAATGAAACCATGTGTTTGGGATTAGGTTATTCACATGCTACATAAGGCCTGTTTGGAAAAGCGGTGAAAAAATGCTTTCACACAAGTCGAGGTAAATATGTGAAGGAGATTATTTCGATTTGCAGAAAAACACTGTTGAACATGCTTTTGGGGGTTAAAAATGCTTACCCAAATGTCCACATATATGGGAAGGAGCATCCACAAAAACACACCTCTCCACTTTGCAGATTTGCAGGGGAGAGCCCCAACCACTTCTCTCTCAAGCCTTCACTCATTCCATCTAGCTATCTTCCATTTTTCTCCATCTTTCCACCCTTTTCTGCAATTCCGAACTGATTTAACCACTTTTCCCACCTTCTCCATATTTCCATCCCCTTTTTGGCTTCCCTTATGGCAGAACAAATTTGGAGAGATTGCAACAAGTTTGGATCTATGAGAGGATAAATGCCTTAGTCTCTTGGTGATGGAGGATAAAGCTTGAATTCATGGACACACTAGGGGAGTTTTCTTAGTCCATTTCTATGTTTGAACAAGTTTTGGATATTTCTAGATCTAGAAATTTCTACTGTTATGTAAACTTTGATCACCTATTGGTAAATCTTGTGATTAGATATATGATTGAATTGAATGCTATTTTATGTTGGATATTGATTGATTGTTAGTGATTATTGATAATTAATTTATTACTTATTTTCCGTGGTTGTGATTGCATCCATTGAGAGCATTGGCATCATCCATTCAATTGCACTCTAGGTGGTTTTGTACAATTCTTTAAAATGGGTTAATTAACTTTAATCAAAGTAAGTTTTCACTAATTAGAATATTGGATCTATGTGATTGCTTAAGGTTTTTCATATAAGTTTTCACTAATTAGAATATTGGATCTATGTGATTGCTTAAGGTTTTTCATATAAGACTTAGAGAGATATGGATTCCCACATTATTTTTAGAGCAATGATAGCCAAGTTTCCATCATTAAGGGCCTATCTCATCATATTCACTTTTAATCCAAGATATTCATTTATTAATTCAAAAGATCAAAATGACTTATTTCTTGCATTTTTCTTTTATTGATCCATTGTTTTAAAAACAAAACCACCCTTTTACCCAAATCAACTTGTTTTTTATAGCCAATTTATATTAGATTTTCCAAAAGAATCACTCTTCAGAAGAGCGATAGGTTGTACCCTATACTACATTGCTTGGTGAAATCATATATTAAACGAATCATAGGGCGACATTTCAGTCCAATCAATGGCACCGTTGCCGATGAGCCAAGTAATTTGTTGTCAGCAACACTATTGATTTGGATTGATTCTCAATGAGTTTTAGATTTAGTTTTCAGTTTTATATTGTATAACATTCAAATTTTGTAGAAAAAACAAAAAAAATATCATGCTTTTCTTTTATATTTTTGCATTTGCATTTTTTGCATAGCATTTTGCATTCGGTTTAACTTGATCCTAGGTATTTAGCCATTTGCTTGAAAGTTTTGAAGCTTGTGCATAGTTTGGAAAGAATTTGGTTGAGTAGTTTGGTCAATTTTTCAACTCATTTGCCATAGAGAGAGACCAGCTATATGTAAACTTCATGTCGCAACTTGAGATATTTGGTTGTGACCTGAACTAATTCAAGTCACAATGTCAACTTCAAATTCTAGGATTACTCTAGGTACACTTTAAGTCGCGACTTGAGTGTATTTTTTTTTATAAAAAATCTTTCTAAATGTCCAAACTTGTTCCTTTATGCATAAACTTGATTTTTTCACATAACTCAAGTTTGTATATCACTTTATACACCTTAAACTTATTGAGCTTTCTAAGATAAGTGTCCACATTTAATGTTCTATAACATTTCAATTCTTGAATATGATTGCCTTCAATTGCAGGGTATATGTGCTTAGCAAGAAACCATGAACCTCAATCTTTTCTTCTTACAGTTTTAACTTCTAAATTTTATAAAAGTATATGAAACATGAATCGCCTTTACAAAAGCCAACTAACTTGAGTAAGAAAATTTATAAGCACATGACTGTAAAAACAAGCTCTAATCCTTGGAGTTGAATTTGACCTTTTATGCCATGGCATATTTGAAATAGGTAGCAAATAGCCCCTTGATTGAATTTACTTTTAATCATCACTTATCCAATTTCTAATTTCCATTTTTTTGCAAAGCATACATTGAAAGTCTGAAATCACGTTTAAGTTCAAATGGAAAAAAAATCTTGCATAGACAAAATCATAGCAAACGTTATTTGAATTTCACAACCACGAATGAGATTATGATCCAATACACCAACATTAGATAATGCAAAAACACACGAGCGCACACGCAATTATAAACTTATCTTGTTTCCTTTCTTCTATGATCAACCAAATGAATTTGAGGACACCCTATCACAAAGCATTTGTGCTACACCACATTTGAGTATAGGTAGATAGAAAAAAATTCTTATCAATAGGCAATATAGTCCTTAAGATTGTTGGTAAAATAGGAGTTTTATTTTATTTGAGTTGTGTTAAAAGACACTATATTACATTAACATGGATGGTTTCCAAGATTGAACAACCCTTCTTGAAGAATATTAGAGTAGAATTACATGAGGCAAAGAAATTGTAACTGAAATGATGTACTAGGTCTATTCTTTTTAACTTTTTCAGGAGTTATTCTCTAAAATTTATTCTTAAAAATCACTTTTTCTTTAGAATTTATTCTCCAAAAACTAATCTAAACACACTTGAGCACGATATCTAGCTTCTCATGTTAAAAATCAAAATTAGACCATCCTATTTACTAATGTGTTAAATTTCTTTGTTTAACGTGTTATCTATATCAAACTCATTTACACTTTGCTTGATGTGCCATTTTATTTGTCTAACATGTGAAATGAATAAACCCCAAGGTATTTAAAAAAATTACTTTTACATAAATTGAGATAAAAACTCTTTCTACATACTTACTTTAAAATCTGTAAAATTACTTATAATAAATTAATTCAAACATTCACTAAAGCTCTCTAGAAGTCCGATGGTGAAGTGCTTGAAAAAGAGGAAGTTTCAGTGTAGAGATGTATTTCAGGTGACAATGACTAGAAGATGTGGCTGTTCACAACATTATAACAATGAAAAGATAGAAATGACGACCTTGACTGAGGAAGCTATGAGAGTGAGAAAAAACCTCTGTTCTTTCCGGTGAGAAGGTAGAGTTTCTCTCTGAATAAAGTAACTTCTGTTTATTGTGGCACTTCATTTTGAAGTTTCTCTGTTTTTTTTTTGCCAGACATTTTGAAGTTTCTCACCCTCTCTTTTGAGTACCAATGGATTCCAACATATTTTAAACAAATGATTTTATTTGATAGTATAATCACTCTTAGTGAATCTTTTTGTCGTTATTTGAAACTAAGTAAAACTATGTTTAGAAATAGGGTGTTACTTGTAACATCTTAAAATTTTTATTTTAAAAAATTATTATCATTAAAAAAATATTGTTTTGTGATAATTGAAATTTATTATTATGTATTTAAGTAATATGGTTTTTCTTAAATATGATTCTTGAAATTACAATAAACTATAATATATATATATATATTTAAATAGTTAAATGGCAAAATAAAAAGAAAGAAAGAAACGGGGTCCTTTTTATAATATTAGAAACCTTTGGGTAAAATTATGTAAAATATTGCCATAAGTTTTATTTTAAACCTAGAGAGAGAGCTCGTCACTTCCATTCTGCACTGTTCATTCGCCGTTTGTGTTACTTCGTCCGCCATTTCCAATATTTTGAAACTTATTTTGGTAAGTAAAAGTACCTCTAATCATTAAACTTCATTCATAAAAATTGTTCTATGAATTTTTCTATTTCATATGATAGTAATTTCGTTCTAATTAGAGGAAATTTTAGAGTCGGGTTTTGATAATATAAGAGTATAAGAATGTAGATGGATGTTAAATGATAGTTTTCATCAGTTTGGATTTTTGATTTGGTCATTTTATTATTTTATAACAATTTTTCTTAGAATCAGACCCAACTTTTGCTATTTATGGATTATTTATCCAATTAAAATTGTAGTAAACTATTTATTTAGGATATTAGAAGTATTATTGGTAATTTAGTTAGTTCAGTTTTGTTATTGGTTGATTTGAGAATTTTTGATATTTCTTTCTTTTAATAATCTTTTTTTTGTATATATGATATTTGTACCCATTTGAGTTTGGGTTTTATAATTTATTTTAGTTCACTAGAGCCTATAATAATTTTTGAATGGATGAAATTTGAGGTTGATGATGAAAAATAAACATTATGAATTTTAAGTGAAACTTTAAGTGTTGAAATTTGAGTTTTTGGATACATTGAGAAAATAGAGAATTTTTTAGTGATTCTATTGGATGAAACATGATTTATGGAAGAAGGATATTGCGATTTTAATAAGTGTTTGAAGGTATCTGATTTTTGTGATTTTAGAGGATTCAAAGATAATGATTTTTGGGGATTTTTGGTATATTGGTTATAGTTTTAAGAAAGAGCAATATAATTTATTGATGATATGTAGGAGATTGAGATAAAAGATTTGAATTATGATGGAAGGTGGAGAATTGTTGGAAAACTTAAAGTTTGGAAAGAAAATAAGTTTTATTTAAATATATACTTGTTTATTAGCATTATATTAATGTGTGATTTAATCAATTGTGTAGATTAATTGTGTCTTGGTGACTTGAGCTTTGGGCTTGGATTATTGTGGTATAACATATTTACTTTAACATGAGGTAACCACATATAATTTATTTTATAAGCTTGTCATGGGTTGTAAGATGTTTTGGAAAACATCTTTTGAACCGTAAGTGTTATATTGATTTAAAATTTACTTATGGTGATTAAATTGTGAAATTAACATGAAGTTACTCTTGGAAACTAAGTTATATATGTTTATGAATCAATGGTGAAGCGGATATATATATTTTGATATTATGAGTTATATTAATGACTTTTTATATAATGTAATATTACTTATAATTGAGAATATGATGGAAAATGAGAATATATATAAATGAGTTATGAAATGATGATGACTGTATTGTTAGGGTTTGTGTTGGTTGTGATAAAGTTTGGTGAAGATGATATATTTAGTACATCATAAAGTACATGGCAATAGTGTGACACTCCTTACCTTAACCTTTAACTTCACTAAAAAGTGATTTGAAATCAAAAGGAAGCCTCATTATGATCAAAGGGTCCAAAAGTTTCAATTTGAAAACTTTCAAGTTTTTAAAAGTTATTATTTACTGGTTTTAGGACCAACTTTGAAAATTCATAACTAATTGTAGAAAAATCGAAATTGAGTGCTTCCAATTTCTATTTGAAGCTTGTAAGTTCCTTTATAAGGGAAAAATACTCAATGAGTCATTTACTTCACCAAATGATACAGTTTAATTCGTGAAAATGTACTGTTCACTTGGTTATTTTTCTATTTCCCAGGTTTTTTAGTGATTTTCTTCAAAATTTGGAATTTAATAACTTTCTGTACAAAATTCCAATTCCAGTGTTCTTTGACTTGTTTTGAAGCTTGCAATATGATCTATTTTTAAGTAAAGTTTGATTTCATTTGGAGTCCATTTGCTCTGTTTCCCATTAGCCCAAAGTTAAGGGTTTGATTGACTTAACTTTAACATTTCATCAACTTTTCCAATTTCAAACTTTGCCATTTGAAACCCTAACTTCTACTTCTTTCTTAACCATGTTTAAACATGCAATGGAGGTTCCTTAACTAGAATATATCAACCATATGCGCATATATATACATCACATATTACATGCCAACTTAAAACCAAAGAATCATATTAATACATAACCAAAATATCATCCAAGAAGGCAATATAAATTTAGCTTCATGCTTCCATAACCTTTTCTTTTCCCTTGGATGAACTTACACCTAGAAATGGTTAGTGGGGGAGGATGAGATTTTTAGAAATCTCAATAGCAAAGCTTACTAACATACATGAAAAGTTTGCATGACATGCTTTAAGTTCATAAAATATGTAACATAGTCAAATTGTGTACCAAGCACATATTCAATGCATATGGCCATAGCATAATGTTACTCATAAACACATTCAACAATGTCATAAAGTCATGCACATCATTAGAATAATTTCACATGTTAAGTAAAGTTAGAAATCTTTGCTACCTTTAGGCTTTACTTTTCCTAAACTTGTTCTTGATTTTGTGACTTGTCTTGGTCACTTTGAAAATCACCCTCTTGAACACAATTCTTGCCTTCACAATGGAGAATATAATGGCCATTAAACATGAGCCATTTCCAATGCAAGAACAAATGTAAAAATCCCTTAACCATTCTCTTGAATTCCTTAAACCCTAGAGACTCAAACTTGTCTCTAACTTTTTCTAATGATTCCATAAACTTGGGACCACTTATACCCTACACAAAAACTCATTTTGGATCCATTGGAATCATCAAAATCATCAAAACAATTCATCTTCACAAGGTTCCAGGTCAGGCCGAAATTATTCCCAAAATTCCTCAACATGGAATTTTCAACTTCTAACCATTCTACCACTTGTTTCATGTTTCCAAACCCTCATTCATGCATGGGAAAACATGATTCTCACTCTTCCATGTCAAATGGAAAATTGGACAGCACCTCCCCATATTTTCATAATTTCCCAAATTTACAAAAGTTGCAAAACATCTCAAACAACATCAATATCATCATCAACATGCTTCTTCCAACAAGAGGAAGCATTTCCAACAATTAATTAGCTTTAAATCCCTCTCTTTCTCACTTTTCTCTCAAGAACCCTAAGTCATGAAATTGAGAAAAGAGAGGCTAAATCAAAATTCTAAACCATGGAAGTGGAAGAGGAAGTTGCAAGGAAGAGTTTGGTATATGGTAAGAGATGTGCCTCTTACTTACCTTGCTTTTACTTGAGCTTTTTCCTCCTCTTCTTGCTCCTAAATGGCGTCTTCTTTGCTCCCCAAAACTGCTGGAATGTCATGAGTTATGGGCTGAAGAAGAGATGGAATTTGTGATTTATTAAATCACACATTAATGGGTTTAAAGGCTAGGATTCAATCTTACAACTTTAATGAGATCTAAGGGTTCACATGCTTCCACCTAATGGCCACTTGTCATGCTCTTATTGGCCATCATAAAGTGCTCATCATGGCTGTAAAAATCTGATTCCCCTTTGGTTACTCTAACCAAACTGGATCCCATTCGGTTACTTTTACCGATTACACGTTTTATCGGTAAACTTAACTTTATTCCGACAAATCTTTTTCTACTTTTCTGGGGATGTTTTCTTTCTCATTTAATCTTCATATTTTCATCTTGAATATAACAAAATTATTATTCCCAAAATACCCCTTGATTATCTCAATTTTTACAGGATTATTTTATCCTGTCCAAAATCCCTGAAACGGAACAATCGGAGAGCAAATTTATTTTAGGGCCTTGAAAAATACTATATTTTTCACTGATTCTCATGCCCTTTTCCTTTTTCCAAAATTCCCTCTAGATGTTCTAAAATTAATTTTTGAAATAATTATTTTTCGGGGATTTTTGGGTATTTTTCGGGTATTTTTCCCAATTTTCGGGAAAATCATCTTAACTATATACCGGGTAATAATTTTATTAATTACTAAATAATTCACTGGATTTTCCATGTTTTTCTCCAAATTTTTGAAGAGCTTCTAATATTTCAAATAATTATTTTTCCTCTTTTTGCCCTTCAAAATTCCGTAGACAGAAATCGGGTCCGAATTTGGAAAATCCGTGTTTGGTCATTGCGACCGGTATGTAGAGATCTATCTTTTGGGCATCTGTAAATTTTGCTGATATTCTAGTCAACTGGTTGACTTTTCTTCTATCAAATGACCAAAATGCCCTTCAACTTTCTCATAATTACCATTTTGCCCTTACTTTCTCTACTTTTTCTAAAATTACTGTTTTACCCTTACTTTTGATACTGAAAGACCTTTATGTACTTGGTCTTTTATTAAATGACATATGGGTCCCTTTCCTGAAGGTTTTCCCATCCTCATATCACTCTGGGCAATTTTTCTTAACTCTGGAATTCCTACGGAACTCCATGCACTAAGCCAGGTCTACTTCCGGCCTATAGTCTTTCTTTCTGTACTATTTACCTCTGATTTCTCTTTTCATTTCCTAGTTATCGGATTAGCATTTCATTCAGCTAGCATAGAAATTTATGGATATTACAAATAGTCTCCACTACTGATAATAGTGGTTAACATTATATTAGACCTAGGTCTTGGACCCAGTTGTGGGCGGCTTTGGGAATGGTCAACTCTCATGAGTCTTGGACCCATTTGTAGGTGACCATAGAGAGGATGACATCTCCTAGTTTTGGACCCTGTTGTGGGCGGCTAGGATGGGGCTCAATAACCTTATATTGGTGGATGACTCTGGCCAAGTCTTATATCTTTATAAGTTAGAGTCCACGTCAGGTGATACAAGGAGGAGTTTGGTGGAGGGAATTATGTATAGATTATGTTGTACTGAATTGGTATACAATTGTTACTAATTTATTCAATTGGAACTCTATCATTCTACCATCTTCTTTATCTAGATTATAATATTATGTTCGGTATTTAGATGATGATCTAGTACCCCTTTGGTTTAGTAATGTTATCAATATAATGTTAAAACTTATCCTTGCTTCACCTCTTATAACCTACCTTGAATATTTAATAAATTATCTGTTGGTTATTGGGACTTTATGTCTCATCCCATGGTTTCAACATTTTCAAAGAGGGCCCCAGTACTTGTAGACATGAAGTAAAAGAGCTGGAGGCATAGTATTGTGTCAACCTTTTGTAGGGCCTCCTCTTTTTGAGACACTTATATGGAAGAGTATATATTGCCCTATGTTTAGGCTTTGCATACTCTTCATATGATTTTACTCATTTTGGATGTTGTTGTATCATGCTAATCCATTGATGTTAGTTTATAAAGCGGGCGTATGCCACCCCAATAAGGGTATTTTGATAAGGATTGTTTTCTACATTGGAGGTTCTATTTTGGATAAAAAGTTGATGTTTGAATGGCATTAAGCCATCTCTGGGTTGAGATGATAGATTATTAAATTTATTTTTCTTAATTGATTTAGATGGATTTTATTGCAAGGTTTATGGATGAGATTGTTTCAGGTTGGTATTCAGAGCCAGGGAATTTGAGATTCTTTATCTTGCAATGCATTGCATGTATGTCGCACGTGGCAATATGTATCTCCACATATGTCTCTCCTTCCTTTCTTATTATATTGACCTTTTTCTTTACGGGTTTCATTCTTAGGTGGGGAGATGGTAAGTACTATAAGGATGGGGACCAAGGCGAGTGAAGGTCGTGTGCCACCTAATCAACCAAATCAACCGCCACCAAACAATGATGAAATTTTGAGTCAACTGCATGCAGCCGTTCTTGGACTTGATGAGAGGTTAAGAAGGATGGAGAAAGTTCGAGAGAACCTGAGACCTAAAGGGAGGGATAATGGTCTAGAGAATGGCCATGTGGACCTTAGTGACGGTGCGAGTATTAGGGATACTGTCGATCACGCAAATCAACCGAGTGGGAGTGCGAAGCAGCCGCAACAAGATTCTTTCATACTTAATGTGTGGAAGCACTTGTCAAAATTCCACCCTCCTTGTTTTGATGGTGCGAGCGATCATACTCAGACGGATGCTTGGATTCTCCAGCTATAGACTCTGTTTAAAGCAGTACCTTGTAATGAGTTGCAGAAAGTGCAGGTGGCCATTGTTTAAATGGATGGTCAAGCTAAGGATTGGCGGGAAAGTGCTATATCTCTCAAGGAGGATCAGACCCTTAAATGGGAAGATTTCAAGATGTTTATGGACCACTTCTTCCCTGCTTTCCTACGCCAACAAAAGGAGAATGAATTCTTTGCATTGCAGCAGGGAAACTTAAGTGAGGATGAGTACATTACTAGATTTATTGACTTTGCCAAATATGTGACTTATCTACAAGAAAAGAAGGACAAGGGTTGGATGGCAACCCAATTATTGGAAAAGGCTAAGCCTGAGCTTAAACTATTGCTTATAGGGGCTAAAATCTCAAATTTTGAGATGTGCACTATGATACGCTTGATGGGACGTAGGCTTCGAGAGCTTGAGGAATCGAAGAAAAGAGATGTGTTGGGCAGGTTTAGCTCATCAGTATATCCTTTTAGAGGGATAAATAACCTTTCCACCTAGTAGCAGCTTTTCCAAAAAGCATATCCACTTTGGGGGCTCTCATCCGAAGAATCGTTCTCCTGGCATTCAGGTAGTGAGAGGACACAGTGATTAAAGAGGCATTTTTGCCTCAACTTCCTCACCTTTTTGGAGAACTTTTCCAGCTGAAAAACAAGAGAAAGAAGACACCATTTTCAACTAAGAGGAGAAAAAGTTCCAAAAACTCCAAGGTAAGATGGGTTCTCTTGCAACCCTTAGCATATTTGTGATCCTTAGAGCTTCCTCTACCTTTCTATTAGTTTAGATTTTTATTTTGGCTCTCTTTTGCTTACTGAAAAATTAGGTTTTAGGGAGAGAAAAATATGAAGGAATGGCATTTTGATAAAATAGTTGGTGGAAAATCACTCCTTACATGATAAGGAGTTTATTGATGTTTATATTGTGTTGTTTGTTAGTCGTATGAATTTTGGGAAATCATGAATCATAGGGGAGGTGCTATCTAATTTTCCTTTTGCAAGGGAAGTAATGTTTTGAGTGAAATAATCATGGGAAAATGGTTTATGAATAAGATTATGAATGTATAGAAAGCTAGAAATTGAAAAATCACATTTTCCCTTATTATGGAGATTTTCGGCCAGTGCAGAACAGTGAGAAGAAATGTGGTTTTTTTTATGTTTCGAATGGATTTAAAAGGTAAAATTGTGTAGGGTATCTATAAGTGAGAAAAGTTTTTGGAAGCATTAAAAATAATTTTGGCAAAGTTAAGGGTTCAAGGACCTTTAAAGTTCATGAGGAGTATTGGGAGGTTTTAGTGTGTTTTAAAGCAATGGTTATGGCTTAATTTTGATGCAAAATGCATTGTAATATGTGTAGGATTTTAAGTGATAAAGGAAACCTTTCAAAGAAATCAAGGTAGCAAGATTACTAACCCTTACCTTAATATGTTCATTGATTGTTGTTTATTCATTATACTATTTTATATGCTCTTTATGTGCTATGCAAATATGTAAATTTGTGTTTATGACATGCTATGGCTATGTGCAAAGTGTTTTCATAATGCATTATATTGTATTCATGATAGATGGATAGAAAATAAATAATGATTGTAACACACCTTAACTAACCCATTTAGCTTCATTTTATAACCATTTGGAACCACTTTTGGGCCTTAAATAACTTAAAAAGTCAAAAGAAATCAAATATGAAATTTGATTTTTAAAAGTTACTATTCATTAAATTTTAGCCCAACTTTGAAAATTCATAACTAATTGTGGAAAAATTGAAATCGAGTGGTTCCAATTTCTATTTGAAGCTTACAAGATCTTATATAGGGGAAAAATACTCATTGGATCATTAACTTGCCCATTTGAATCAGTTTATTATACAATGTTGCACTGTTCATTTGGTAATTTTTCATTTTTCCAGATTTTTCTGTGATTTTTCACCAACTTTGGAACATCATAATTTTTTGTACAAAACTCCAAATCCAGTGTTATTTGGCTCATTTTAAAGCTTACAACATGAACTATGTTTTTGGAAAAATTCATCTCATTTGGAGTTCATTTACTATATTTTACGCAAGCTAAAGTTAGGGTTTTAACCAACCTTGCTACACTTCTATACATCCTTATCATTTCCATTTTTCTTCCTTTAGGCATGCTTGTTTGCTTTCTTCTTTTGCTCATAATTAAACATGCATTAGCCTATACGTAAGGCATGCTTTCACCTCTCTTTGACTACCACATATGTAGAGGTTTACATTACAAAACCATCTTCAACTTTAAACTTAAAATAACATTACATATTCAATATCAAATATCATCAAAATGACATTTAGATTTGCCTCAAACATCATTAATATTGTCCTTACCCTTTGGTGAGCTTCCACCTAAAAATGGTTAGTGGGGGAGGATGAGATTTTTGGAAATCCCAATAGCAAAACTTTCTAACACACTTTGTAAAAATTGTATGACAACTTTAAATAAAAGTGTGAGTTCATGAAATGTGCAACATGTAACAATTAAATGCATATGACCATAGCACACAAAAGCACATATTCACACTTTCAATCATCATAAATTTTCAATATAAGTCATGCATATTTTCAAACACATTTTCAAAGCAATTTAGCTTAGGATTAGAGGGTTTTGCTACCTTAGCTCCTTAGCTTTCCTTGGAACTTTGGGGCTCTCTTAGTCACTTGAAAAATTTGTTCTTTACACCAAACTCTTGCCTACATAATTCACCATATTGAGGCCATTAAGCACAAGCTATCTCAAGGCAAGAATCAATGTAAAACTTCATTAAATTTCCTTTTGAACTTCCTTGCTCCCAATGGAAACATTAAAATCATCAAAAACACACTCCTTCATGCACTTTTCAGATTTGCACGAAATTTCCCAAAAATTGCCAAAACCTGATTTTTCAAACTTTTTTCACATATATACATATTCTTGATCCCAAATTCATTTTCATGGATTATATAGCTTAAATACAACTCTCCTACATACATTAGAAATTTTGGCAGCACATCCCCTTAGGGTTTGCCATTCCAAAATTTACAAAACAACCAAACAACAACCAAACAATCACAAGCTATATACCAAATTACTCCTTACAATACAAGGAGTTTTTGCACATGATTATTGGCTCTAAATCCCTCTCTTTCTCACTCTTGACCTCAAGAACACAAATATTCAATCTTGAAACAAGAGAGGTCTAACCAAGATTTCAAGCCAATAGCAAGAAAGAGGGAGTTGCAAGGATCAAAATAAGGTATGGTTTTGGTTGCTTGGCTTGTTACCTTTGTAAAGCTTGTTCTTCCTCCTTGTGTGCAAAAAAATGGCGTCACTTGCTTCTCCATTTCCAGCTGAAGAAGACGTCCAAAATTGATGGAGAAATGAAGAGAAAATGTTACTTAATGACATGTGTAAAGGTGGCAGCGTAGTTCTCGAATTCGATATCTAGAAATCGACCTTTTGTTCGATTGCCTTCCTCTACGGGTATCCATATGAACAGTTCCCAACAATAGCAATGTAACTCTCCTTATTTTCCCCCATAAGCTTCATAATAGATCACTAATGAAGCACTTTTGAGCCTTAAATAACTCAAATTAACCAAAGAAGTGAAATTGAAAATGTTCAAAAACGGGTTACTATTCCTTTAGTCAATTTCCAGATTTCTTGCCCAACTTTAAAAAATAATAACTAATTCTAGAAAAATCTAAATTGAGTAGTTCCATTTTCTATTTGAAGATTATAAAGTGATATACATGGAAAAATTCTCACTAGTTCCAAAACTTGCCCATTTGATAAAGTAATGCTCAAATGGTGGCTTTTTTTTTCAGATTTTTCTCTTAATTTTGGAAAATCATAAATATTTATCTACACATATAAATTTAGAAAACTATGGTTCATTTTAAAGCTTAGGATGTATAATATTTAACTGAAAATTTTTCACTCAAACGAAGTTCGTTTCCTATTTTTCTTTGCCACTAAAAAACATGGCAGATTTGAGGGTGTTCAAACTCTTTCCTTGAAAATTTGGCTTTTCTAAACTTTGGTAAATCTCTTTAAAATTTTCCCAAGTTTCCTCTTATCACTTCCTAACTTGTCTAGTCTCTTTAGACAAATTTACGCATGCATCCACATATGTCCACAATTTTCATGTAGGGGTTTAAATTTAAAACAACTAGAAACAATTCAATATGTTATGTAATCCCATTACATAATCCATCAAGCTAAAGCATAACATCATGCCATCTTCAATCATCATTCAACTTGCTCTTATCCTTACTTGAACTTGCACCTACATGATTAGTTGGGGGATAATGGGATTTTGGAAAATCCCAATAGCAAAACTTTCTAGCACACTTTATAAAGTAGCATGACAACTTTAATATAAGAGTGAATTCATAATAGTGTAACATTTAACAATTAAATTCATATGGCCATAGCACTCAAGAGTACATATTCACACTTTTAATCATCAATATTTTCAATACAAGTCATGCATAGCTCAATACATTTTCAAAACAATAAAACTTAAGGTTAGAAGGTTTTGCTACCTTGTCTCTTTAGCTTTTAGCTTTTCTTGGGCTTTAAAGTTCTCTTGTCCAACTTTGCCAATGTGCTCTTTGGTATCTCAACTTCGTAAACATTATTCAAGAGCATAATCATCATTTTTAAATCGCCAACAAGACAAGAGAACCACAAAAACGTAATACACTCCCTCTTGCTCTTTTCAAGACCCTTAGAACTTTGTAACTTGTTCTTATGATTTCAAATGCTTCCCAAATCCTTTTCTTACTTATACCCTACAATTTTACCTTCTAACGCCATTGGAATCATCAAAATCCAGCTCCTTCCCCATGATAGAAAACTGGATAAAAATCACACATAAGAGGAATAAAATGATTTTTCAAGCTTTCATGATATATAGGGACTTATTCTTGATCTCAAACCACTTTTCATGTATTATTTAGCTTGAAAACCACACTTCCTCATCAAATAGAAAATTTTATAGCATCTCCCCTTAATCTTTGAGCTTCCAAGAATTAATACAACAACCAAACCAACATAATACGTACATTAAATTACTCCTTAACACACAATGAGTGTTTTGCAACCATTTATTTCCTCTAAATCCCTCTCTTTCTCACTTTCATACTCAAGAACCCTAACTTCCAATCTTTCAAAAGAGAGGAATAATCAAGAAACTAATCGATGGAAAAGGTAGAGGAGGTTGCAAGGAGCAAGAAAATGTATAGGTTTGGTTGGAAACTCCTCTTACCTTGTATATTGTGAGCTCTTCTTCTTCCTTCTCAAGTTTGTTAATGGAGTCTTCTTTGCTTCTTGTGGGAGAAAAGATGAAGGAAAAATGAGAAAGGAGAGAGCTGATTTTTGGCCTTAATAAAATACCTTCATAAACTTTGGATGGTTGAGATCTTAAATTAATAACTAAGTTTAATCTAATGGCCATAATTGAACCAACACACAACAATGTGCTTGCTTCCTATTGGCTCTCATAAAGTTGTCATTATTGACTGCACATGGGGTTAAAAAATCTGGTTGGAACTTTGGTTACACTAACCAAAACGATTGCCATTTGGTTACTTCATCCGGTTACAACTTTTACCGGTAAAAGTAACTTTATTCCGTTAAATCTTTCTCTACTTTTCTGGAAATGTTTTCTTCCTCTTTTAATCTCTATATTTTTCTCATTAATATGGTGAAATTATTATCCCATAAATACCCTGAAAATGATCCAAAATCAACAGGGTTATTCTACATTGTCAAAACCCTTGAAAAATGTGCTATCGGCGGGAAAATATTTTCAGGACATTAAAAATTACTATAATTTTTACTGATACTCTAGCCCTCTTTCTTTTCCCAATTTGCCTTCCAAATTGTCTGTAATTAATTTTTAAAGAAATTATATTTCTGGGATTTTCGGGTCTTTTTCCTTTCAATCTGGGAATTCGCCTTTATCATATACCAGGTAATAATTTTTTAAAATACTACAAAATTAACTTTATTTTTCTATGATCTAAACTCAACTAATTGGGGTCTCCTGATATGTCAAGTAATTATTTTCTGCTTTCTGCCCTTTAAAATTCTATAAATAGAAATCTAAGTTGAAACTTAAGGATTCAGGACCCACAGCAGTGATCAGTGAGTTCTGCTCCATCTATTGGGTATCTGTGAACCTTTTGGTTAACTGTTGACTTTTTGACATTGACCTTGACTTTGTCAACTGACCGAAATGCCCATATACTTTCTCTTATTTACCAAATTACCCTTACTTTTACTAATCTTTCAAAATTCCAAGATTGCCCTTAATCTTTTTTGTTTAATGACCCTTGGGTCCTTCCCAAGGAGTTACCCATCCTTCCATTACTCCAGGGCAAACACACGTAACTGTGATGTTCCTAAAAAAATTCAATCTATTATGACCAAGGTAACGTTGATACGTTCAGTCCATCACCTTCATTTTTTTTTTGTACTTTCCATCTATGGGATCTAACTTAACTTTTGACTACTAGTTTGGCCCCTTTTTATTTAATGACCATTTTGCCCTTGGTCTTTGTACTTAATTATATTTATGTCCTTAGCTTATATATTTAGAAATTTCAAAGCCTTAGGACTAACTTACCCGTAGTCTTTCTGGTCAACTGGCTTCCTCTCTTTCTGTACTTTCTTTCTCTGGCCTTAATTTAACCCATAACTACTGGTTTGACATTTATTTCAGATTATGGAAATATACGAATATCACAATCAGCGTACTAGTGCTTTTCATGTTTCATTCTCTCTAGCGTTTCTGTGGCTCACAACCAAATTTGACTTGCATACCTCCATTGCTCGAGTCCTCATATTTATAGAACTCATGGAGTACATTATAATTCAAGATTAATCTCTTATTAATCTTGAAAATCTGAATTTGATAAAGATATAAATATATTCAAGATTAATCTTTTGTTCATCTTGAAAATATGAATCTCAAAAGATATTCAAGATTAATCTTTATTAGTCTTGAAATTCAAAAATCAAAGGATATTCAAGATTAATCTTCATTAATCTTAAAATTCGAAATCTGAAATTCAACACATGAAATTCGAATTTTGCAATTCTAATTTAGATTAATCTGATTTGATCAAATCATATCCATATAATTAATCCAAATAATGAGCCAACTAATTTAATTTATCTTTATAAATTAAATCTGAATATCAATGTTAGTTATTTAATTCATCAAATAAATTAAATATTGAAACTAACATGTAATATTGTTGTCGCTTCGAATTTATATATATAATCCGAATAAACCTAGAATTAATGATCATGTTGGGTTATTTTTGCTTGTGACCCTGTTGACCCATATGATGTTGGTAGTGGGTTAAACTTAGCACTAGCCCATCATAAGTGGCCTTTAGCAAGATGTTGCAACTACCCACATCACATGAGTATCGTTAACATGACATAACCTTTCATGCAACCACATCACGTCTCTTTTGTCACACGATCTCTTGGTCAAGGATGAGGCATGTATGATGTCATCCTTATATTCCTGACCATTACTTTCTTAATCCCTAAGTAGTCTGATCTCAGAAATGAAAACTCCTTTTCGTTACAGTATGGCCATATATTTCTCAGACCGACTCATCGAGGGGCCCATTAATATCTCTCAACTAATGCGAGGGATAAATCCCATCTTGATCATTCATATTCCTATACATGAATATCCATAAAGCCTGATTATAGCCTTTATCATCACTTGGTCAAATGTGACTTTTGACTAGATCAAATCTCAATGACGTTCTTGTAGGAAACCATAATGATCTCAGGTCAAAGGGCTTTGTGACATGATTACATATGAGATAAGCTAATAACTTAATTTATGCTGCTTTCTCATAGTGAGTCGCTCCAGCACCTTGTACTCTTACAAGTACCTATATAACTTTGAATCGTATCTCCATACCTTATGAAAGTCATACTGGTCTTACTTTATTTATGCTCCCGCATAGACAACCAACCAAGGAAATTTAATATAATATTCATAATTCATCTATAGATGCAATTATCATAATAAACATGTGCAAGTCATTGTACCTTAAACATTCCCTAAGCATTTACATATTGGTTCAACAAAACAGGGAAAAAACCTGAGTCTTAGAAATATCAGAGCACGAGCAAGACTAAATCTGGGTTTACAAAACACAAACATGAGAAAATGATGACTGCAACAAAATCGAAGGGGGAACACAGTTGAAACAGATTCCTATAGATGAAGGTTTGAAATAAATTTTTGCAATGAAACACGAGTTACACGAGCAGAACGTTAGAGACATATTTCTCTGGAATAATGACGATGGAGGTGTGTCACGCCCCAAAATTTAGAGGTGACCGGTACAGAACATGAGAGGTCTCACATCTCTTAAGCCTTCCATTTTTAAAAAAAATATCCATATCATTTGCCTATTCGCTAAAATATTAAATATCAAAATGTACCATTTCTTTTCTCAAGATTATGCTATAAAAACATAGTTTGCTCTATTAACTTATAATAAAAGCACATGACCTTACCTATAGATTACGTGGAGCGCCTAACCTTTGAGAATAATGAATACATATAAGTTGTTACATACGCCAAACAACAGTTCCAAAATAAGCCAACGTCTTCCATAACAACAAAGAGACTTTCCATTGCTCAACCAGAGGCATAGGGTCAGCTGGGCTATCTGAATCCAAAATAAATTTCTGGTGAATAACATCCCATAAATATAATTGTCTAAATTTAAGAAAAATCATCTAAATGTTTCAACTACGATGAATATCATAACAAGTCTCATTTTCTGCAGAGTATAATCAAGTCACATTTAAAACTGCATAACAAATCATTTCTTAGAGAATCTCAAATGCATATCAAAACCATTCATTTGTCAAAATCAAGTTGAACATAATATTCAAATCTCAATTTTTCATAGGACTTCAACAGAATGAAATATTAGGCATGGACACACAGTCCACGAGGGTAAATAACCGGTGCAGCTCGAGGCTACAAAAACAGGCGTGAACACACAGTTCACGAGGGTAAATAACCAACAGGCACGGCTTGAGGCCACGAAACAGGTGCAGGGATAACCCCACGAATGACATGCGTGAGTCAATGCCCATGAATATCAAGTGAGCTCGAGATTAACCATGGTGCACCAAGGATAACAATAATGCTGTTAGTAACTAGCTTTATGTATTCAGTCCTCTTAAAACATTTTCAAGCATGCATGGGATCAACTTTCAAATAATCTTCAATGATCAAACAATTTTGGAATACTTTATGACTAGATCCCAGCATGAAAGTTTGTAAGTAACATCTCGAATCATTTTCAGGCATGCATGAAGTATATATCATTTGAACGTAATTTATCTTCACTATCTCCATGCATGAAATCACTGATAAAACATTTCGAATACATGCTATAACACTTTAATCTTTACAATAATTAATAAAATGAGTAAATAATTTCGATAAATCTTCATCAATAAAACAATATTTAAATTGCAATAATTGAATAAAAATGTGAAATAGTATACAATAGTATACAAGCATATTCAATCAATATCATTATGCTTCTAAATTACTGCTTTATCAAAAACTTTGAAAATTCATAACATCATCTATAAAATCTCAAACGAAGTGCTTCAAAGCTCTATTTCAATCTGTCTTTGTCCTTCACAAAGGAAAAATAAAGCCCATTATCAAATCTAGATCCTTGCCTCACAAAAGTAATGAAATTTCCTGTTGCACGCTTGGTGAAACGTAATTGTTTCAGCTTTCCAGACCAATATGTAAAAATCCATATCATACATTCCACTCACCCAAATAACATATACTAGGAGTTATTTTAAAGTTCAAGATATGTGCTAAATGTTCATCAAATTTCATAGACAAAAGATATCATTAGTTATTACTTTACCTCTCGTGAAGCCATCAATTCCATTCAACCACGACTCAATTAACTTCTCAATGTTGATTTAAAGGAACCTTTAAACATTTCTTGAGCATTTAAAGCTCTCTTTATCATCAAGGTGTGGTACTCACAAACTTAAAATAAATTCTTAACTCTTACATTAATTTTATACTTTGCAGAATTTTTTTCTTTAAGTCTGAATTCCAGATTTTTAAAATTCTGTTACAGCTTTGAGGATCCATCTCAACCACCCTACACAAAATCGAAGACACAGATTCCAGGGTATGTCTTGCCAATCTAAAACTCAAGTCCTTATAGAGATAGCCATTAACATAAGTACTTTTATCCTAAATATTAAAGGCACATTCTCCCATGAAAGAAAATCAACATGCAACCCTAAAACATATTTCATAAACTCTAACACCAACCACAATTGAATAATTTTACCAAGGCTCTGTTAATTCATATCAAAAAAATCCTTAGCATCATTTCCAACCACTAAAAGTCTCAACCCTCATTTCTTCTCAAATCCAAGGAGAATAATACAAAGTCCACACCGTTGCTTCAGTTTTTCACAAAACCGAGCACCCCTTTCATGTGCACTCAACAATTCCAACTCCTAATATCATCTAAACAACCATATCCAA
>JANTPZ010137665.1:0-31161 GCA_025593235.1 Vachellia pachyceras
AAATAAAGTATTTATAGGCTGTTATTTTGTGCCAAAAAATATGTATTCATTTATTTAATAATAAAAGAGTTTACAAAAATGGAGAAGAAAAGTGAAGACAAGGGAAGAAGCAAGGTATTTTTGGTAGGGTCATAATATGATGACTCCAATAAGCTCAAGGTTTTGAATAAATCAGCACTTCCAAAATTTTCACATATTTGGTTATCCAAAACCCAAACCATGAAATTATGGGTAAATTTTTTTTTTTAGCATTTTCCAAATATACGAGGTTGAATTTCAAACCCATGGTTTTGCGAAAAACAACCTAAACACTTCCTCCATAATAAATTTTTCACAAGAAACCCATGATTTGAGGTGGAAATCATCATGATTTTCCAAAAAAGCTATTTTTTCCTATTTTTCAGAAATTATTTTTCAAAATCTATTTTTTAAAATTATTTTTATTACTTTCCTCCCATAAATCATTCTTCAAAAACTAATTAATGCACCGATATAGAAGAGACAATTATAGATCAATCAATTATTACAAAAAAATTTACTAGTGGGACATACTTCACTGAATTGTTATGGGCATGTTTACTATAACATTATAAAATTTAATATAAGTCGAAATAAAACTCATCTTACATAATTTCTTCGTAAGTGATAAATGATATTGGAAAAGTAGCTTACATCATAAAATTCAAATATTCCTTATAAAGTCAAATCTAAAAAATTATAATTAATGATGAAAATGAGCGGTGGAAGCAAATTTGGGGAGACTGATATTTTTTTCCATTAGAATATTCCATTGGAAATTCATACAAGTAAGCAATACAGATCCACATACACAGAATGGCAGAAGATGGGAGAATGATCCGTTAAGGTGCTCATTAAACTGATGAACTCCTTTAATCAATTAGATCTGGACTATTCAAATTTGATTCTAGAGGTTCCATCTGGTTTTTT
This sequence comes from Vachellia pachyceras, assembly GCA_025593235.1. Lineage (NCBI taxonomy): Eukaryota > Viridiplantae > Streptophyta > Magnoliopsida > Fabales > Fabaceae > Vachellia > Vachellia pachyceras. Next base: position 949 of record JANTPZ010137665.1, read on the forward strand.
TATAAAAATTCATAATTTGAAAATATAATGGTTAAAAAATTAATTTTATTTTAGATTTTGTCCCCATCATTCTGGATGAGCAACCTAATCAGTTCTAAGAAAGGTAACCACAAAAGAAGTAAATCGTACAAAAACTCCTTCAAATCACACTTAAACTTGAAATCACTAATCAAACCATGATTAAGCAGTAAAATACTAAAACATATAAACAAAAACCTTCAGTGACAATTTCGTTTGTAGATATCACATGGTTCTTTCGTACGATCTGGACTTGCCGAGGGAAGGCAGCTTGTTTGTGTGTACTTGGTATTTGGAGGGCAATCTGGCAGAGCAGGCTTGTTCTTGTTCCCTGTGTTCCCCGTCAACTTAGACTGAACGTAAAGCATTCTGGCTACATGAGAATTCATCAGCAGCAACCCATCGTGGTCGTCAATATCGTCGCCAATGAGGCAGTTGGCTGAGCTGCCGCATGCGGTGGTGACGCCGATGACACTGTTGTTGACGTTCCCTGATGAAGTTGCCCCTCTCAGATCTGCAAGCACCTGTAGGACGATCCACATGAGGAAGATTGGTGAGAGTGCCTTCTTCATTTGGCTCCTCCAGAGTACTGTCATCTGAATATTGTCTTGTTTATTCAAACGCCACCGACAGATGAGTGGACATTATACCGTGTGCCCTCAGATATATTGTAAATGAAAATATCCAATTAGGCCCACTCTAATTTTTTTTCATACGCCTTTTAATTATATTTTTCATACGCATTATAGTCAATATTACTTTAGTTTTTAATATAAAAACTAATTGATTTTTTATGCGGTGGAAAAAGTGAAATAAATCAATTAATTATAATATATATTATAAAGTTCTTATACGTATTACTATATTATATATTAGTTTATAAGTTATACAATTTTTTAAATAAAAATGATAAATATATTAGTTAAATATCTTCTTTAATTTTTTAAAAAATTCAACTAGTTTTTATATTATGAATAGGTGATAATATTAAATATGGATAAAAATGAAAGGTAGTTGAATTTTAATGGGAAGTTAATAAGGTTATTTGAAGAATTTTTTTTTAATTTATGTACAGCATCCTAGAAGTAATATATAGTGCATGGGGCATTTATGTAGAAGCTAGTGTACGCAAAACTTTTCTGAAAAGTTTGGTGTGCATAGTGCATACATTGAATCGGATGAGAAATGGAGTATTAGACAAAAGAAAAAAGGAAAAAAAAAAGAAATGGAGCAAAGTTTAGGCGATGAAATAAGGGAATATCACACATAGATTACACGCAAGCAAAAAAATTAATCAATGATCCCAAAAATTCTAACAATTATCCTCAGGTCCTATGGGACCTTTTTGTGATTAAATGAAGATGTGTAAAGTCAAAATTGCCCTTCACCCCAACAGTTTATGCTGACAAACCCAGCAGCTGCGGCTAACAACCCTATCAGTGACCATTGACAATCTCACCAGGTTCTACTAATAACCCCAGCAGTGATCATTGACAACTCCACCAGGTTCTGCTAACAACCCTAGCAGCTGCGGCTAACAACACCACCAGTGACCATGCATGGGTCGTTAGCATGAGCTGCCGGGGTTGTTAATGTCAGCTGCATGGGGTTGTTAGTGTCAGCTGCACGGGTTGTTAGCAGTATCTGCAAGGGTTGTTAGGATCAGCTGCATGGGTTCTTGATGGCAGCTGCTACTGTTGTTAGTATAAGCTATCGGGGTTGTCAATGGTCACTGCTTGTGTTGTTAGCCGCAGCTAGTGGGGTTGTTAGCAGAACCTGCTGGGGTTATCAATAGTCACTGATGGTGTTGTTAGCCGCAGCTGCTGGGGTTGTTAGCAGAATCTACTGGGGTGAAGGGCAATTTTGACTTTACACATCTTCATTTAATCACAAAATAGTCCAATGGGACCTAAGAATAATTGTCAGAATTTTTGGAACCATTGGTTAATTTTTTTTGCTTGCATGGAACCCATGTGTGATTTCCCCAAATAATTTGACACCGGAAAAGAAGTTTTTTTTGCTGTCATTAAAGTGGAACAGGCAATCGGAGCTTATTGTGTTACATGACCCAAAAATTGTAAAAATTTTACTATTTAATTGGTATGTAATATTATTTAGTTGAACAATTTTACATTTCAATGATATTTAATTTATATAAGTTTTCCTTTATTTCATTTTTGATCATTTAATTTTCCCCCTAAATTTCTCACAAAATTACAGATACATATAAATTTTCCCTTAATTTTTATCATTGTCTTTTCCTCAAACTTATCACAATATCTAACATAATATATATGTGTGTGTGTATATATATATATGAATATGTATTGTTTAATAAGATTCATGTCATTTAAGTAATTTACCACAAAAAATCACTTCTACAACGTCTATCCAGACATTTTCTCATTTTCATAGAAATTTACTTTTTCCATATTTATCCAAACATAAATCACTTTATTACCTCTTTTAACTTCCACTCAGAATTCATTTTCTAAAAGACATTTTATAAAAAAATCACTTCTTTCACCGTTTATCCAAATGGATCCATGAATAGGGTTCCATAAGTTGATAAATAGAGTTCCATATGTTCTTCCAAACTCCAGATTGATTTCTCTTTTCTTTTAAATTTCCATATTGTTTTGCATAAAACTGTCTATTTACTTTGCAACAGCTGTTTAGTTCCATGTTTGGATATTCAAACGGACTTTTTCAGACACAAAAGATTTAGATATTTTTAACTGCTTGCTCATCCAAAGATGCAATTATATTCCAGATCGACAACAGAATAAGATTTCCAACGCAGATGTCCCGCTGAACTGCAATCATAATAAGATTTCAAACATGCACATTGTTGAGTAGTATGGCCTCAATTCTAATCTATTCTAATCTAGCTATATGTTTGTATTAGCATTTGAAGAATAACTTCCGAAGAAAAAGTGATGAATGTGATTTTAAAAAATAAATTTTAGAAAATAAAATTTTGAAAAAAATGGGAAAAAATAACTTTAGAGAAAAACCATGGTTTCATACTCAAAACCATGGTTTTGATGCACTTTAACAATGAACTTATTACTCAAGAATAACTAGTATAATTAAATTTTTAAGAATGCAAATTTGGTAATAATAAATTAATAAGAGTGCAAATTTAATAATGACATTAACTCCATCTAACTTCGTTAACCAATTGATATATTTTACTATTTTTAGGGGTTTAGGGTTTCATTTTAGGATCATTTAGATAATGAAAATTTATTCCTTTAATTTTACTTAACTTTTATGAAAGTTATTCTAACTAATTTTATCTTTCTAATGGTAATCAAAACTACTCATTTTTCTTAACTTTTTTCTTTCTTACTTACTCCTTTTTGCTTACAATTTTTCTTTTTTTATTATAAAAAGTTTAAACAAAAAGGAGTAATTTTAATTACCAGTAAAAATATAAAAATCATTCAAACAAACTTGTATGAAGAAATTTATGAAAAAAGAAGTACTTTTAACTACCTAAATGATTTGAAAACAAAACCATACACCATAAATATACTAGCTAGTTAACAGTGTTAAAGGAGGATTAATGGCGTTTCTAAATTTACATATTTATTAATTGATTATTACTAAATTGACACCCTTAAAAAACTAATTGTGTTGGGTGCTCCTGAGCAACAATTTCATTGCTAAATTTATAAATTTACCCAAAAATATATTGTGGAGATATTTGTCAATATGGGAGAAAGTAAAAACTCTCAAACTAATGAAAAAGTGGCCTGCCTGCATTAGCAATTGACAAGCACGTCCTGTCATGGTCGTAAAGCATTCTGGCTACATGATGAGAATTAATCAGCAGCAAACCATCAACAGCTTATTTGAGAAATCCGTTGGAAGAACGACTATAAATTTTAAGGTAAATATGTGAGAGGAATTTTGTCTCGGTAAATGTAGGAATGAATTTGATTGTCAATGTCATTGCCGATGAGGTAGTTGGCTGAGCCGCCGCACGCGGTGGTGATGCCGATGAGCTGATATTGACGTTCCCCGCTACAGTTGCCCTGCTCAGAATTGCAAGCACCTGTGGGACCATTCACATGAGGAAGATTGGTGAGGTTGCCTTCGTCATTTGGTTCCTCAAGGGGCCAGCACTACTCAAAAGTACTGTTATCTCAATAATGTCTTGTTTATTCAAACGTCACCGACAGATGAGTGGACATTATAAGGTCTGTCTTTAGATACATGTATAAATGAAAATGATCCAATTAGGCCCACGCTAATTTTTTCATACGCCTGTATGATTAGATTTTCACTCACATTTTGAATATTTAAAGCTATTTTTACATATCCAGAAATCATACGGTTCTAAACTCACTTTTGATTTAAGATTATGTGCTTTTTGGACTTTGATCCATCAATAATAGATAATCGTTTCTGTTAAATTAGTTGCTTTTTGTCACTTTCATTATGTGGACCTGTTCAATCACATGCATGGCAGCTCATCTTTTCTTCTATTGTCCCCATCAAACATGCACATGCAATTAATTGTAGAACAGTACAATTCTTTATTCCGTCAAGTTGGCTTGAGTCTCTTGGCAGTTTGGTCCTACATTAATTATCTTGCATACGTCTGACGTAGGGTGTCACGTATTATACTGCATGCTAATAATATTATATTCTAGTGACTGCAACTTTAAGCATTGGCTTGATTTATGTAATTGAAGGAGGAGGAGGATCTTGTACTATGGCAAAATATGTAATTCTTTATCACGCATACGCATCGGATGTATACATGTTCTGTCCATCTATTGAGATCTTTTGAGATACATGTTTCCATTGTTAGTGTCAAAATTTTCATCAATAAATTCACCGAAACATTTCAAGAATAAAAAGTTTGATACATAAACTCTAGGATTCTCATCCTCCCATACTCAATACGTCCATACTTCCTTCTCCACGGAGGTTATTATGTGCTAGAAACTATAGGGATGTCACGTGTTTTCAGAAGCATCACATCTTCAGCATTTGAGAGTCCACACTAAATTAGATGTACCATCCGATCACACTATATTTTGAACGTATTTTAAAATGTACACAAAGGCTTGTTTGGATCCTCTCCTCCAATCCTAGGTTGTGTGATAAAAACCTAGGTTTTATCTCAAAATCTAGATTTTTTTCAAGTACTCACATTTTTTTTAAAAATAAGTTTTGTAACAAAACCTAGGTTTGAAACCTATGTTTTGAAAAGGTTATTTTCTTCTCAAATCACATCCTCTCTTCTAATAAAATTTCTCTTTCATCTTTCTTTATTTTTCATCTTTCCTACTTACTTTTTCCCTCGAACTTTGTGAAAGCCATAACTTCCCAAACGCAGTCATCTTTTCAAAACTTAGGTTTTGTCTCGAAATACATAAATGACATTCTCTCAAAATCTATTCTCCAAAACCTAGTACTATAAAAAATGTTGTATTCCTAAGGATCCACAGGAAATAGCTTTCATGCGGATTTTCTTGTAGATTTTAATTTGCAGGTACAAGGTTCATGGAAATTTACTTTCCTGCCCATTTGTAATTCCGTAGGTAATTACCTGCAAAAAAATCAGCAGAGAAATTCGCAGCAAAATCCGCAGGTAAAAACTTCGAGGAAAATCTATAGATAAAATTCACAGGTAAAAATCCGCAAATAAAATCCACAGGTAAATATTCACAAGAAAATCCGCACCTATTATGCATGTGGTTTAAAAAGTACTTTTTTATAAATAAATGGGTATTTTTTGCATTAAAAAAATCTAAAAAATAACTATATAATTTGTTTACCATCAAATAAACTTGAATGAATCAATATTATGACAAAAGATATATATTTTATTAAGAATTCACTAGACTAAAATATACATATGAAGACCCTTCTTTCACGCAAACATCCCAACACCGAATGTTTATCCAGTTGGCATGAAAATCATTCCATGATGAACAAGATGTGTTCTAGCAAGAGTGGGAAAGAGGGCAACAGCTTGGAAATATGCACATAAGTGCTCGACCATGCCTTCTTCAAATGTTAAACGTTTAACACTACTTGATTTGTCTTTCTTTTTCTTTTTATCCTTCGATCGCTTCTTTATCTTGTTAATCACAGTTTCAACATCTGCAGATTCATTCACTCCATATTTCAGCATATGTAAAACCTTTAAAAGAAAAGGAATGACATCAGAAGCCATTGTCAAAATTTGACACTATACTATAATCATTTCACTCCATGATTCTTTTAAACCAAAGAGATTCATCTTTCTCAATCTAACCCAAATTATGCTTTCACATTGGCCTTTGTTGAAAATTTTGCCCTAGGGACCAATCATTGTACCTTAGACATTATTTATTATAATGTTTTTATCCTTTCTTTAATTATCATATCTTTTGCATATTTATTATGATAATTGCATATATAAACAAGTTATGAATATCATATTGAATGTCCCTGGTCGGTTGTCTATGCAGGAGTAAAGATGAAGTAAGACCAATATGAATTTGGTAAGGTATGAAGATACGAGTCAAAGTTATAGATACTTGTAAGAGTACAAGGTGCTGAACCGACCCACTGTGAGAAAGCTGCACAGATCAAGTCATGAGCTTATCGCATATGTAATCACGTCACCATGCCCTTTGACCTGAAATCATAATAGATTCCTACATGAGAGTTGTTGAGTTTTAACTTAATCAAAAGTCACATTTAACTGGATGATGATAAAGATTATACTTAAGCTTAGAGATCTTTCATGTAAAGGAATATGAATGATCAAGATGAGATTTGTCCCTTGCATTAGTTAAGAGATATTACTGGACCCCTCAGTGAGTCAGTATGAGAAATGTATGGTGATATTGTAATGAAAAGAAGTTTTGTTTCTAAGATCGAACTACTCAAAGATAGAGAAAACCATGTTCTAATGATAACAAAATCCATTGTTTATGTTTTGCAAGAATTATGAAGTTAGAAAATGTTTTGAACTTGTTTTACTTGAATTTTTTATGTTGATGTTGCAACACTTGAGTTTGGCATGTTAATACTCGAGTTTCAAACTTATAAAGTGTTTCAAAAGTAATGCATTCAAAGAATACTTGAGTAGCAGTTAAAGTATTGCCAACACTCGAGTATTGGGACTCAATACTCGAGTATCGAGCTTTAAAACTTACACTTTTATGCAATACTTTCACTGAGTACTCAAGCATAAACAAAGCACTGGAAACACTTAAGTATTGGGACTCAATACTCAAGTATCGTGCCTCAGAACTTAAGTTTTTATGCAATACTGCTAAGAGTACTCAAGCATGAACAAATGTGTTGCCAACATTAGAGTATTGGGACGCAGTACTGAAGTATTGAGCATTTTTCTATGCAATGCTTCCAAGTGTACTCAAGCATGAAAAGAAGTATTGCCAACACTTGAGTATTGACACCTAATACTCGAGTATCAAGCTTCAAAAAGGTAACACCTTCTATTTTCCCCTATATCCTCTGATGAAATCACTTATGAACTACTCTTGGACCTTGGATCACTCAAATTGGCCTTTTTAGTGAACTTGAACATTTTTCTTTTTCTTCAAAAACGCTGTTACTGTTCACTGGCCCATTTTCCAGATTTCTGGCCCAACTTTGAAAAATCATAATTAATTCTAAAAAATCAAAATTGTGTGGTTACAATTTCTAAATTTAGCTTATTAAGTGATATATATGGGAAAAATACTCACTAGTTCCAATTCTTGCCCTTTTGAATTAGTTTATTCTTAAAACGTGCACTGTTCCAATGGTCACTTCCAGTTTTTCCAGATTTTTCCCTTAACTTTGGAAAATCATATCTCTTAAAGCACACTTTGAAAACTTTATATCAATTTAAAGCTTAGGATGTGTAGTTTCTTACTAAAAAGTTTTAGCTCAATTGAAGCTCGTTTGCTATTTTTATATTCTACATGAAACTGATCAGTTTTTCAGGGCCTTGGGAACCCTTTAGCTTTGAAAATCAACTTTTGTTAAAATTCACCAAAACCTCTTTTTGGTTCATTAACCCATCTCTTTCATGCATGAATTCCTTAAAATATTTAGCCCATTTTCATGCATGCATCATCACATGTTCACTTGCTTCTTCACATAGGAGTTTATAGTTTACAACCTTAACAACTTGCAAAATATATGGCCAACCATCAACATATTTACACAAAATTCCTCAAGCAAACATAATGTCTTCAACCATCAATACTCTTTTCCTTACCCTTACTTCAGCCTCCACCTACATGGTTAGTTGGTGGATAATGAGATTTTGAAATCCCAATAGTAAAACTAACTAAACAAAGGTATTGTGAATGAGCACATTACAACTTTAAAAAAAGTGTATGAGCATATAACATGTAACATTCAAACTACATTTTTCATGCATATGGCCATAGCAATCAAGATCACATTTAATACACATATCATTCATTTCATTCATCACAAAAATCATGTAACATTCACAACAAATTTTCATAAACCATAAGTTCAGTTTAGTAGTCTTGCTACCTCAAGATCTTAGCTTTTCCTTTTTCACTTTAGGGCTCTCTTGAATAACCTTCCAAATGGGCTCTTGAAGATCTCAAATTCCTAAAGATCATGTCATAATATCCACATGAATATCCAATCATCATAATACAAAAAAACTTGCAAAAACGCAATAAAGCTCTTATTGCCCTTAGAGGACCCTTATAACTTTAAGACTTGATTTTTATGGTTCTCAATGCTTCTCAAATCCCTTTCTTATTTTTACCATACACAAAACTTCATTTTGAAACCATTGGAACCATTAGAATCATCAAAATCCTACCCCTTCTATTTATTACAGATTTTTTAAAAAACAGAAAAAAGAAGGGTTTTGGATTTTTCAACTTTTGCTCATGAATTCTTGTGTATTCTTGCTTCCAATTCTTGATTCAAGCATCAAAATACTCAAACACATTTTTCCTTTTCAAGACCTCACATGGACAGCACCTCCCCATAAACTTATGGTTTCCAAAATTTCAACAACAACCAAAACAACAACAACCAACATCAACACTCTTTACTACTTTAAAGAAGGGCTTGCAACCTTTTGTTTCTTTAAAAACCTCTCATTTTCCATTTTCACCTTTTGAATCCTTGCCTCTCATCTTCAAAAAGAGAGAGTCATTCAAGAAATCAAGCCCTTAGAAAAGTGAAAGAGGTTGCAAGACTCAAGAAAAGATGTTGGTTGGGTGCTTGTAGCTTACCTTGTTGGTGTGAGAGCTCCTTCTTCTTCCTCTTGCAAAAATGGCATTTTGGGAACTTGGGAGGGAGAGGAAAAATCTGACTAAAGAGAGAGAGAGGGAACACGGTTTTTGGGAAGAGAAAGGGAGGAAATGGCTTATTAAAATGCTTTTGAAATAATGGATGGATGGGATTAAAACTTAGGTCCCAAAACAGTTAAGTCACAACCTCCTTCTTCTTCCTCTTGCAAACACGGTTTTTGCAAAAATGCATGTATGTCTTAGATTTCCAAGTCAAGTAAATGGTATATTGATAGTTGATGCTCAAGATACATGACAGGTGACAAAAGCAAGTTTGTCAGCCTAAAAGCAAAGGATGGAGAAAAAGTAAGCTTTGGAGGCAACCAATCCGGAAGAATTGTTGGGATTGGTGAAGTTACAATGCAAATGGAAGACCGGTGAAGGATGTCTATCATGTGGAAGGATTGTGTCACAATCTCCTAAGCATGAGCCAAGGTGCCGATAAAGACAATTGGGTGATCTTTGACTTACAAGAATGCTTCATCATCAACAAGAAAAATTTGCCCATTGACAAGGAGAAATTAAACATCAAACTCCAAGCACCAATGGATGGTAACTGCTATACTCTTGATTTGGAAAATGCTTTTCGTAACTCCTATTTCATCAGTCAAGCTGATGAAAGTCATTTATGGGATAAACATTTAGTACATGTTAATATGAATCAACGTGACCTATTAATCAAGAATAAATTAGTTCAAGGGCTACCAAAATTGAGTTTTAAAAATGACATGATTTGTGATACTTGTTAAATGGGAAAGCAAACCAATAATCTTTTAAATCAAAGAAAGAAATTTCCTCTTGAACTACTTCATATGGATTTGATAGGTCCAGCTAGAGTAAAGAGTCTAGGGGTAAATCTTTATACATTAGTCGTCATTGATGATTTCTCTATATTTACATATATTTTTCTATCATACAAAAAAGAAACATTTGAGTTATTTACTATATTTGCCAAGAAGGTTCAAAATGAGAAGGGTACGTCTATTGTTTCCATTAGAACATATCATTAAGGAGAATTCGACAATGGAGACTTTGCGGCGTACTGTGATAGTGAAGGGATCAATCATATCTTCTCAGCTCTAAGGACCCCTCAACAAAACGGAGTAGTGGAAAGAAATAATAGAGTGCTTGTTGATATGGCATGAGCTATGATAACTGGGAAGAAAGTTTCTCAAGTATTCTGGGCAGATACACTTAGTACAAGCTTATATTAGAACATCATTTGGAAAGACTCAGTATGAGCTGTTCAAAGGACGAAAGCCAAACTTGTCTCATCTACATTTGTTCGTTAGCAAGTGCTTCATCTACAACAACGAAAGATAACCTTAGTAAATTCGATCATAAATTTGATAAAGGTTTATTTCTTAGTTATTCTTATATAAGTAAAGCATTTAGAGTTTTTAACAAACATACATGTGTAGTTGAAGAGTCTATGTATGTAGTATTTTTTGAAACTCAAACTCCAACAAAAACCAATACTGATGAAGAAATTGTTATTTCAAAAGGTTTTAAAAATGCTAATAAGGATAGTTCAACCGATGATCAACCATCTCATGATTTTGAAAGGGATAAATTGGATGAACATCCTTAATCTCCTCAATCAAGAGCGTGGAAGTACATCCACAATCACCCTCTCAATCAAGTGATTGGAGAAGTTAATGAAGGTGTATAGACACGAAAAAGAATTTTAAACTAGGCTCAATTTTCAGGTTTTATTTCAAAAATGAAGCCTGAAAATGTTGAGGAAACTTTGTTTGACAATGATTGGATCACAGCTATGAAAGAAGAGCTAAATCAATTTGAAAGAAACCAAGTTTGGAACTTGGTACCCCCAACCTAGTGATCATCCGGTAATCCGACTAAGCCACAAATTGTGAACTTAAATTGTTGGTTAGCCTTGAAAATAGATCAGGAATATTAATTGTGATTTCCAATGATTGTACAGTGACAACCCCGGGGTCGTTCTCTCCGGAAGCTACTATTGCGTACCAATAGCCCTTAGCTTGTGATTATGCTTGTGATGTAAATGCAATCGGTTTTTTAAAATCAAATTATGCTATGTACCTAAACTAATTGCAAAATAGAACTTTTTTTTTTGTATTTTCGAGTGAAAGAGAGATGGTAAAGGCAGCTTTAAATGTGAAAAGAGTTTGTGATATGGATTCCTCTTGAAAACAAATTGTGCCATGATAGTTTGTAAAGGATTAGGGAAAGTATCAACTTTCGCACTAATAATTAAAAACCCCCCAGCAACTCGCTAGGTCAGAAATCTCATAAAATGAACTCCATTTCATGAAATCCTTTAAGAACACTTAGTGTGTGTACGGAAATCACAAAGTGACAAAATCAACTCCATACATTGTTGACTCTAAAATCAAGCACAACTAGGATGATAGAAGAAAACAACAAGATTTCATTGAATAAGCAAAATGAACTCCATTTTACTTTGTCAATCACAAAACAACTCAATACACAATAATCCAAGTTTGGCTTAACCGAGACCAAGCATTTACACACAAATTACAAAGTCCAACTCGGAATATAAGTAATTTATAATGTAAATACAGATTGAAAGCAAATAGTCCCCTTTCAGCACTTTGAACTCCGGCTCACTACATCTTCAAGAAGATGGAGATGCTCAACTCCTCATGGATGATGGAATCAAGCTTCGTATGGATGATTGAGGCATGATAAATAGATAGATGGTGATGAAAATGGAGGAGTAGGGTTGTGTGTGTGTGTGTGGAAGATGAAAATGTGTGTGTCTGCCTCTATTTCTCTCTTCTATGCAGCCTCCTCTCTTCCTCCTCATGAAAATACCCTAAATGGAATGAATAAACCGTTCTGGGTCAGATCTCTAAAGTTGGGTCAGGTTATTTTCCATATGGAATAAAATTCTGGTGCTGATGTGTGATATTCACCACGGCTAACTTCAGGTTTCGCTGTGGTGAACCTCTCCTGAGAGTTCATGCCTGTTGATTGAACTTTGGCCGTGGCGAACTTTCAATTGCTCTGCGGTGAAATGCTCTAGAGCTGCTTCCTCTTTCCTTTTGTACAGAGTTCCTGAAATGAAATAGCAAATATTTGCAGTATTATTTCGCTCATGATAGAATTTAAGCACAATAACATTATTATTCATGGCATATGTACCCATAATTACACTAATCCAAATCAACAACTCATAATTTCAAATTAAGCACAAAAGGGCAATGTATGGGCTAAAATTGACTCTAAGACTCTGGAAATTTAATTAGAAAACTAATACAAATAAAGCTCAATCATCCGGTCATTGGTTCAAAAGGATATTTAGAAACAAACTTGATGAATCAAGAATCATTGTTAGGAACAAAGCAAGGTTGGTAGCTAAGGGATACAACCAAGAAGAAGGGATTAACTATGAGGAAACATATGCTCCAGTTGACACAATACGTGTTTTACTTGCTTTTGCATGCCTAATGGATTTTAAACTTTTCCAAATGAATGTGAAAAGTGCTTTCCAAAATGGTTTTATTATGAAGGAAGTTTATGTTGAATAACCTCCTGACTTTGGGGATGTTTCTAAACCAAATCATGTTTTTAAACTTAAGAAGATACTTAATGGTTTAAAACAAGCTCCAAGAGCTTGATATGAAAGATTAATCAACTTATTGATTAAAAAGGGTTTTATGTCCATTTGGATTAGGGGTGGAAGAGTGTACTTTTTGATAGAAATTATTTTGGAAAAGGAATTCTGAATAAAAGTTAAAAGTGTAGTATGATTTATGTTTGGATTAGCGATGGAAAAGTGATTTATTTTTAAAAGGAGAAACCGTTTTGATAAACTTTTGAGAAATGTTTTTTTTGCAACAAATTACGTAAAAGAACATGAATCTCATTAAATTCCACATATTCATATATATTTTATTTTTGCTATTTATGATATTTTTGAGAATGAAGACAATGATAAAAAATAAAATACTCTCTACCTTTGATTTTCTTTTTAAAGAGTTAACTAATTAATGCATCAATTTATTCGCAAAAGTACAAAATTCGTTCAATTTAATAAGGAATAAGGGATAAACCCAAACCAAAGTGAATGGCCCAGTATAGTTCAACATGGAAAGTAGTCAAAATACTACTATCCTTCTTTCTGCCATCGGCTTTCTCAGAGGGAAGAACTTTCCATGATGGACTCCACATAATTCTTTAACACAAAATGATCTTCCCCTAAACGCTAAAGGTAGAGGATAAATCTCCTACGGATATAATAGGGAAGCCAGCGACTGCCGCTTCACCAAAAGCAACGGTATCGGAGGCTCAAAAGGCATCTAAGCACTTAAGCTGCAGCTAAGCTACAAAATCCAACTAGCGCCTTGAGCTGCTGCTGAGCTGCAAGATCAGTAATACTCTATTTTTTAAATTGAGCTGGAAGCAACAACCAGCAAAAGGAGAAGAAATGTACGAGAGCCACCCGATGTTGAGTGCACGGTGGTGAAGAACGTGATGATGATTGCGAGAGCTTTCTGATATACAAAGTATTACAAGCCACGATGGCCAACACAATTTCAAATCATGGGAGCTTTGCAGGACGACAACTACCAGAGCTGGAAGAAGATGGATGCATCGACAACTTCAAATCCTCTATGGTTAATAACTCCTCATCATTTAATGTTCCAATAGACTAATAATGCCTTCACCAGATCCACCCTGTCTCTTATATCTGCTCAGAAGCTCCTTTTACGGTAGAAGGCATTCTCACAGGCTGCCTTCCAAAATGCCCAAGCCCACCATGCTTTGAGTCCTCAAAAGGACTTATGGACTCACATTCTATTTTTCTAAACACACCCTTTGTTCAAGGAAAGGTTGATGCTACACTATTCATCAAGCATTCTAAGTCTGATATATTAGTTGTGCAAATTTATGTTGATGACATTTTATTTTATGCTACCAACAATTATATTTACCAAGAATTTACCAAGATTATCAGGCAAAGTTCAAGATATCAATGATGGGAGAACTTAATTTCTTCCTAGGACTTCAAATCAAGCAAAAGAAGAATTGGATTTTCATTAGTCAGACGAAGTACTTAAAGGAGCTATTGAAGAAATTTGGAATGGATCAATGTAAAAGTGCAGACACTCCTATAAGCTCAAGTGCTCTCCTTGATGCATATGTAAATGGCAAAGACTATGACATTAAGCGATATAGAGGAATGATTGGATCACTACTCTATCTCACGGAAAGTAGACCAAATATTCAGTTTAATGTTGGGATGTGTGCACGTCATCAAGTAGCACCCAAGTAATCACATGCTGAAAATGTGAAGAGGATATTCTAATATCTTGTTGGCACCATTAACCTTGGAATATAGTATCCAAAAGGTACCAATAAGCAACTAATTGCTTGCTTAGATTCAAACCACGCCGGATACAAAACTGACAGCAAAAGTGATCAATGTTAATTCCTTGGAGGAGTATTAGTGTCCTGGTTCAGCAAGATGCAATCAACTGTGTCACTATCATTAACTGAGGCCGAATACTTTGCTGCTGCTAGCTGTTGTGCACAAGTCCTATAGATGAAATAGCAGCTTCAAGACTTGGGAATGTGTTTTAAAGAAATTCCCATTTATTGTGACAACACAAGTACCATTAGTCTTTCCAATAGCCCTATGCATTACTCTCAGACCAAGCACATTGATATTCGACATCACTTTATCCAGGATCATGTACGAAGAAAGGATGTTATGGTTGAATTCATTCCAACTCATCTTCAAATAGCTGACATCTTTACCAAACCGCTGGCCAGAGAACAATTCTTGAATATCATAAGGGAAATGGGAATGGTAAATCCCAATGAGTTGTAAGTAAATGTTTATTAACATATTTTAATGATAATTTGTACTAACTTAAGCACGGGGTATTTTATCAAAGTTTTACAGGTACCTGAGTAATTACTTGAAGCAATATTGGCAGAAATACTTGAGTAGTAGACCAAGTATTAAATTTTGATGCAACAATTAATCAAGTACAAATATGGCATTACTCGAGTTTCAGAGCATTTGGAGTGGTACTGGAAGCTATCTCTCGAGTACTATGTGAGAGTAAATGTAATACTTGAGCATTTCATCTCAATATTCGAGTATGGTAAGCATTTCTAGCCTTTGTGACCACAATGCTCAAGTATTGATGAACAATACTCGATTATTGGGCCATCTGTTCATATTCCAGCCACAATACTCAAGTACTGAAAGCTAAATTGACTGATTTTTCTGAGGATGAGATACATGGCTTGTTGAAGCCCAAAAAGCCCTATAAGGGATTGTCATTTAAGCCTTCCTCTATACCCCCAATACAAAGATTTATTCATTACATCTACTGTAGATGTATAGTGAATAAGATCGGTAATTACACTTATTTGGCTCACATGGACTATCACAATCTATCTTGGATTATGGCCAAAGAGAAGAGGAACATAGGGGAACTTATGTTTAATGAGAAGTTGAGGTTTGTCTTTTCTGGTTCCAAGAGGATTACCGTGCCTTATCTTTGCCTGGTATCTCACATCCTAAACCATCATCAGATTTTGTACCTCTTAGGGAAACTAGTAAAGGCCTTGAAGTTATCACAGACTCATTTTCACCGCATGAACATTAATGTGGTGAATCCTCATGCTCAGCCCCAGAAGAAAATGAAGACCACTTCAACAACCTCCTGAGGATAGGATGAGGCTCAGTCATCAGCACCACCACATCTTTCCTCTGCTCCATCATTTGCCCATGCAGCCATCCAAATTTTATGGAGTTAGAGTTCAAGAAAATAGGTGAAGCCTTTATGACTACTTTTTATGCTAAGACACAAGGGTACATCAACAATGTGTTGAAGGCAACAGGTGATTACTTCTCATGGAAGAATCTAGGTGTAGCATGACATCTCTCTCTAAGTCCTTCCTCTCATTTAGAGACACAGTCATTGAGAGGCTGACTTCCTTAGACAATAAAATGGGTAGTTGGATGGTAGGATAGCCTCCATTGAGCAGTATATCAGATATTCCAAGGCTCCTCCTCCTGCACCTCCTCTCTTCCCTGATCCACCTACAGATGTTGTGCTTGTGATGATAAACTTCTTCATTTCTGGGCTTACACTTGAGGCAGCTTCACAGCCTATCCCTACCCCTCCTGTTTCCTCTATTCCTCCTGAGCCCTCTAGCACTCTTGATGTCCCTGGTTTCTCTCCTCAGTGACCCTTCTTGATTGATGACAAAAAGGGGAGAGAAATCAAAATTTTTTTGTTGGGCACATCTTTTATTGTTTTTGAACCTTGTTTATGATATTGAACTTTGGTTATTATGTTTGACCTTACTATGATTCACGTTATATTATTTAGTTTACTTATACCATATTCATATCATACATATGTCTTTGTGCTACATGTTTGACCTTACTATGGATAACTTGAATCTCATCTGCTCCCAAAAATACACATTAGTTAACTTATTGAATAGGGAAGA
Organism: Vachellia pachyceras; assembly: GCA_025593235.1. Classification (NCBI taxonomy): domain Eukaryota; kingdom Viridiplantae; phylum Streptophyta; class Magnoliopsida; order Fabales; family Fabaceae; genus Vachellia; species Vachellia pachyceras. Next base: position 17,760 of record JANTPZ010137665.1, read on the forward strand.
TATGCTGAGATCATCTCCAACACAATGCATTTATGATCATATCCATTGTCGTCAGTTGAACTGCATTGAATGTGGCATTAATGGCGAAGCGTTGAAGGTCGTTGCTGTAAGTAACGGACATTCACTCTTTCTAACGGCTAATTTATTACTCTCAAATATAAATAGCCAAGCATGCAAGAAGGAGAATGAGAGAACACATTAATTGAAAGCTTCTGACATTTATTCCGTTCATCTACTTCTCTGTAAATCATTCATTATATTCTTTGTGACTCAGTGATTACATATCTACTCTTTTGAGAGAGTTTATATAGCCTTTCTTCATTGTAAATCTGTGATAAACTCAAGGTTGGGACCTTGAGTTTGTTGAGCTGAGTTTGTGCTGAAAAAAGAGGCTGCGACACTCTATTTTAGTGAGAATTGAAAGGGGAAGTGTGATTCCCTTTGTAAAGGCTTGTGAAGCCTACTACTGTTGCTGATAATGGATTTGAAAATATCATAGATGCTCTGAAGATTGGACATAGGTCAAAAGGACTGAACCAGGATAAAGCTTTCATATTCATCTCCTCTTTGTTCTTTGGTTACATAGTTTTTAATTATGTGTTTTGTGATTTTAATACATTACACTAACATAATGTTCTAGGGTTTTTGAATTATATATATAAATTCGAATAATAAGATTATATAGATAATATTATTAATATTAATACGTTAGTTTTGATGTTTAATTTAGTTTTGATGTTTAATTTATTTGATAAATTAGATAACTAACATTGAATTTAAGATTTAATATATAAAGATAAATTAAATCGGTTTGCTCATTTTTTGGATTAATTCAATAGATATGATTTGATCAAATCAAATTAATTCAAATTCGAATTTCATAATTTGAATATCAAGATTCATAAAGATTAATCTTAAAAATCCTTTTAAAATCAAATTTTAAAATTAATCTTGAATATCTTTTGAAAGTCAAATTTTAAGATTAATAAAGATTATTATCTTTTGAAAGTCAAATGTTAAGATTAATAAAGATTAATCTCCAAGATTAATGAATATTAATCTTGAATATCTTTTTTAAATTTGAATTTCAAGATTAATGCAAGTTAATCTTGAATATTTTTATCCAAATCTGGATTTTCAAGATTAATAAAAAATTAATCTTGAATTTTTAATGCACCCCACATGAGTTCTATAAATAGGGGACTCATGAGTCATATGGTGTATGCATGAACAAATTTTGGATTATGAACCACATAAACCCTAGAGAGTAAAACGTGAAAAGCACTAGCACGCTGCCGTTGTTGATATTTGTTCGCGTGGATACCAGTAGAGGGAGGCGATCAAAGAAGGTCGGCTCCTAGAGATTAGATTTCCAAGAACCGCAAAATGATTATTACTTGCTATGAATTCAAGAACTACAAAATAAGACATCATCCTAACTACTCTGTCTAAACACCTTTATAGATCTAAAAGAGGGATTAGAAAAATTTTTGAAATTTGCTTCTGCCACTCCTTGTATGTTCTAATCCCAGCAGCCTTGACTAATAAAGCTTCTTTTTTATCTTTTTTGGGCTCATCATTTTTGTCCCCATGCTAAACATGAAGAAAACTTTGATCGAATTCAAAGGAAACAAGACTGTACGTAGAGAAGAGGAAACTGATGCTGTTGTATACGACTATGATTTACTAGTAATTACACAAGAACTAGTTTTTAATGAACCTAGCTGAACCAGCTGGTGCATCCAATTCTCAGTAATCATGAATTATGTAAGGGACCATTTCATTCTCAAATCTCAGCCAGATAGAAGAAGACCCAGGAATGATTTTATTAACTCATCTAACACAGACCCTCACAAACAGCCAAAAGGGGAAAGCAAAAGCAAAAGAACTCACCTGAGTTCCGCTTCTAACAAAACCTACCCTTTTTCCATTATAGTTTTATTTTCATACCCAATGTTTCCTTCCATAATTTACGAACATGTGATAGCCTTCAGAACTAAAGCTAGTTACAACTTCTACCATATCAACAGAACTCAAACAGAATTGGTATGAGAACATTTCAATAGCTAAGGTGCTACATAGCATGACAGATAAACTTACCTCCTTAACCTTCTTGTTAATCACATCCCAAAGAAGTCTTGAAAAAAACCCACCAGCAACAGATAATAACTGGACAATAATATGTGTTGCTACAGCACGTGGCCGTTTTCCCCAATATGCAGAAATGCTGGCAGGATCATAAACCCAGGGCAATAACTCACTGCTTTCGTCAACCTAAAGAAACATGAAATGACTAATTAATATCATTAAAAGTCCTGCATTATTCTCTTTTTAAAAAATTAACAATCAATCTGTAGAACACCCAGCACAATAACAAACAACAAATAGAAAGATCCCTAGAGGAAAGAGAAAAATTACAGATATAATTTGAGAGCTGAAATTAAATGCAAATCATGTGCCCAAGATATGAGAGAAGTATCAGGAGTTTACGGATTTCTAGATGGTTTTACAGATTTCAAGATGATTTTTATGAATTTTAAAATGGTTTTTACAGATTTTAAGATGGTTTTATCTCGATTTGCGTGCATCGTTTTGGGAACGGAGTTCCCAAACAAGCACATTTTGGGTTGAAAAGTACAAATTTCGACGCTTGCAAAGGCAACGAGCTGAACGACGGCTCTCACTTTGATTGGATTCGATTTCTTCTTGGTGACTGTGAGGAGGAGTGTTGAAAATTTGCCACGTATTTTATAAAATCTATGTGTTTATTAATTCTGTTGCATTAGTTTTAGCTTTCACTTATTATTTTAGTTTGTTATCAGCATGGCTGACTTTTAGAGAGTAGTCATATCAACATGATCCCATGATTCTGTTGTTGGATATGGAGATTATTTTGCTAATTTTATTTAATTAATTTATCATGTAGTTTTTCTATTTTACTGATGAGGCTATGCTATTCAAGAATTGGCACTTTGGCACAACCCACAAGGACAGAACGGTCAAAGATTAGTTTGTCCAATTTTATTGATGAGGTATGTTATTTATGCCACGTCAACATCACCCTACCCTAGATCAACTATGAACCTTTCCTTCGCCTTTCTCACTTCCCCCTTACTCCCCCGGGTGCTCTGCTTCTTCAAGCTCTTGTGCCAGCACCTCTATTCAACCTCAAATGGCAAAAGGAGGGAAGCTGACGAAGCTCAAATCTGTGCTCAAGAAATGGAACTCATTAAGAGCTTGTTTGGAAGTTATTTTTAAAAATGGGTTTTACAGATTTCGAGGTAAAACCTAGATTTTGAAAAGTGATTGGGCTGATTTGGCAACCACTTTTGAAACCTAGGTTTGGTTTCAAAACCTAGGTTTTACCTCAAAACCGAGGTTTTGTTCAAGTAAATTTTTTTCCCCAAAGCTATTTTGAATACAAAACCTCAATTTGAAATCTAGGTTTTCTCTTTCCTACTTTTTCCTCTTTCCTCTTTCCTACTTTTTCACTTTCTCTTTCTTCCTTTCCTCTTTCCTACCTACTTTTTTGCCTCGGAACCCGTAAAAGCTAAAAACTTCCCAAACATAAATCACTTTTCAAAACCTAGGTTTTACCTCGGAATCTGTAAAAGCTATTTTCCAAAATCTATTCTCCAAAACCTAGGTTTTACCTCGGAATCTGTAAAAGCTATTTACAACCTTACATCCAAACAAGCTCTTATATGTGGAAAGTTATTAGCTTTTAAGGATGAAAGGCAAAAAGCATATAGGAAAGAGAAAGAATGAAAAGTATGAAAGAGGAAAAAGAAGAAAGAAAAAGTAGGAAAGAGGAAAAAATATGAAGGAGAAATCCTAGGTTTCAAACCGAGATTGTGTAACCAAAATAACTTTTCTGAAATTTTTTATGCTTGGACAAAACTTATATTTTGAGGTAAAATCTAGGTATTGAAACCAAACCTTAAGTTCAGGAAGAGGAGGCAAACAAACGCTGAGTAACAAACTGAGCCACTCCAGCTCCGTCAATGCCGTTGCTGCCGACGACAAATCCTCCTCAGTCTACAGGACATTGTACCAATACCCTGCCGAAGACGGATCCTCTTCGATCCTCCTCACTCTGCCATATTGGTGTTAATATAGAAGAAGATAGAAGAGGACGACAGACACTCTCCCAATTTTTTTTAAATTTTCTTGTGGATGCATTTTTTTTATTTTATTCTGCTGTCGCCTAGCCTCACTACAAAAAAAAAATACTTTCTCCCTAGAGATTTTTGTGGATTTTAGTTAAAAATCTACAGAAAAAACTTTTCCTGTGGATTTTAATTCGTAGGTATAAGGGTCGTGAAAATTTATTTTCCTGGTAATTGCCTGCAGAAAAATTCGCAGAAAAATTGGTATCTACTGTTCATGTAATTTAAAAATGTTTTTTATAAATAAATTGAATATTTTTTGCATTAGAAAATAAAAAATAACAGCATATTTTTTTTACCATCAATTAAATTTAAATGAATCAATGGGTTCGTTTGACAACACGATGGAGCAGTACTTATAAGTACTTTCACACAAGCCAAGACAAATATATGGAGAAGATTGTCTCGTTTTGCGGAAAAACACTGTTGAACGTAAATATAAGTGCTTCTAAGCACTTTTGGCAATTTACTATACTAAAACATATATTTCAATGTGTTATAAAGGCAGTAAGTAACAACTTTATATGAACAACGTAGTGCTTGTTTGGAAACACCATTCCCAGAACGGTACACGTAAACCGAGACAACCATCTCGAAATCTGTAAAAACCATCTCGAAATCCATTAAAACCATCTTAAAATCCATAAAACTATTTTGAAATCCACAAAATGCCTTGGAATCTATAAACGCATTTCTCCCAACGGAGTTTCCAAACAAGCACGTAATGTTCATACTCTAAATTATAATCAGAGTTCAACAACCCATAACACCCTTCTCATTTGTCTCTATTGTGCATTTGAGAATTTTGTTGGAAGAAAAGAGTTTACAGATTTCTAGATGGTTTTACGGATTTGAAGATGGTTTTTATGAATTTCAATATGGTTTTTACAGATTTTGAGATCATTTTATCTCGATTTGCGTATTCCGTCGGAGGAACGAATTTTTCAAACAAGCAATATAATTCTTCTCATAAAGTCCATAGGTGTGGAACTTGTTTTCGTCACAAAATAATTCTTATTGAGGGGCTTAGCACTTTGAGAGTCTGGATCAAAACCTTTGGAAGCATTAACATTTTTGCTCAGAATGTCCTACCCTGGAATCATACTTGAAAATCCTCTAACATGCTTTGCAATTTCAAAAATATCAAGTAACACCCATCAGCCAATCACGTGCAAAATAAACTTATATAGGACCAGACATGACACAAAACAAGAAGTTACAAAGGACTTTAGCGATCATGCCAATCCGTTACAAAACAAACAGGATGGACTAAGAGTTCCAAGTGCATATAAATCAACACTCTCTATACAATAGTGCAGAAGCTATTTAATTTCTCATGAGTTATGCACAAACAAGTTGGATAAGAATTATTTTAAGAGAACTTTGCGTGTATCTAACTATCGCCAATGACCAGCTTTCAAGATCATTTTTTGAATCCATGCTTCTTCAATTTTGGCAGCCCTCAAACTCTGAGAAATGAGGAGTGCTATCATGAAAACCCACGAAATATTAAACAAATGATAAATAAGGAATTGGAACTTACTTCTGGAACAACCAAAAGAGATATACCAGCATAAAGCAAATCAACTGATATCCTCTGGAATTTGTTACAATGAAACTTAAATGCAAATCAATTTCAAAGGACAAAAAGAACAAAGAACAAAGTTCACTTATTGATCCCATCATGATTCATGACTGCTTGGAATTCGGTGCACCAAACCTAAAGAAAGCAAGAGCCAAAGAGAGAGAGAAATAATAATAATAATAATAATAATAATAATAATACTGTTAATATTGCTTCCTAAGGTAGTCAGACAATTTAGTATGCATCTAACTAAATGACACTGATCCTTGAGGAAAAGCTAAAACGGTGCTACTGCTAATATAAAAATGATCATAAAATCTCTGGAAAGCAAGGCACAAAATTTTCAGACCTATCAATTCCACCAAAAAAAGAAATGAGTTTCACCAAATGTGTCTTGATATTTGGAGTTAATAGAAAGTGAAAAAGAAAATTATAATTAGTGACACATTAAGTCTTCATAATTTCAAGTTGAATTTCCCACCTTTCGCATTATCTCCAGATTCCTCACCTTCAAATGGACTAAATATCAACAGAAATGGACTAAATATATCTTTCAAGCAAAGCAGAAAGCCATATGGATTATAAAATCATAAAAGAAGCACCGTTTTGTAAGTTGTGGATCCTCTTTATGAGCCCAGAAGCGTGAACATCATATTTTAATCTGTGCCACACCCACTGCCATATATACAAAGAAGAAAGGCATGCGAATCTAGTATCTTGTTGCTGAAGATCAAGATGTCTCCCTTTCAACAGTTCACTGACAATGTAAATCTAAACCAAACAGAAGGTCATGACATGTTCAAAATAATGCAAGAGGCTTAGTTTTAAATATTATAAGCGTTTACAGCTATCATTATAAGGTCAAAATCATTCAAGGTATTTTGTCTTGAATTGATATGTTGTAGCTGACCGTGGCCAGAGAACTTGCAAATCCTTTACATACAAATACGAACAAGAAAGTATAAACATAACATTTTTACATACTGCTCTTTCAAATGATAATAAATTTTATATGGTGGCTGGCAAATCTAATAGCCAAGTTCTCTTGGAGAAAACAAAATTTAAGGTCAAATGCTTTTTAAAGTTCCGTATTGTGACACCTCCTATTTTCCCCCTATTTTCTTATTATAGATTACTTATGAATCACTCTTGGGCTTTAGATAACTCCATTTGGACTTTCTATGTGAACTTAAACTTTTCAAAAATGGAAAAACGTGGTTACTGTTCACATGCCATTTTCCAGATTTCTGGCCCAATTTTGAAAAATCGTAATTAATTCTAGAAAATTCAAAACTGAGTGATTCCAATTTCTAAATTTTGCTTATTAAGTGAAATATAAGGGAAAAATATTCATTGGTTCCAATTCTCGCCCATTTAATACAGTTTATTCAAAAACCATATACTGTCCGAAATGGTTCACTCCAGTTTTCCAGTTTTTACCTTAAACTTTGAGAAATCATATCTCTCAAAATACACATCCAAATTTTGCAAAATTTATATCCTTTTAAAGCTTAGGATGTGTAGTTTCTGACTGAAAAATTTCAGCCCATTTGGAGCTCGTTTACTATTTTTAACTGTTGCTTGAAACAGATTCATTTTTCAGGGCCTTTTGAACCATTCAACTTTGAAATCCAATTTTTCATAAATTCCTCCAAGACTTCTTTTTGATCCATTAACCTACCTTTAATATGCATGATTATTCCTTTATCCTACCTTGTTAGTTTTAGTCCATTTTCATGCATATACCATTACCCATTCATATAGTTTCTTCTTGGGGATGTTTGGGGTTACAATCACAACCAACATCAAGAGAATATATCATCTTAAATATGCACACAAAACCATGCAAACAAAGGCAACCTCTTCATGCATCAATGACATTTTCCTTACCCTTGCTAGAACTTGCCCCTACATGGTTAGTTGGGGGAGAATGAGATTTGGGAATCCCAATAGCAAAACCACATAATCAAAATATTGTGAATGTGCATACATAACTTTATGGTATGTGTATGAATATATAAATATGTGACACATAATACTTCATTTGAATATGCATATGGCTATAGCACAAAAGTCACATTTCATACACAAATCATGAACTTTGCTCATCATAAAAGTTCATGTAACATTCACAAATCATTTTCTTAAACATAAAAGGAATTTAGTAGTTTTACTACCTTAAGATCCTAACTTTCCTTTAATCCAACTTCCAAAGTATTCTTGGTTTTTTTCAAGATGCTCTTGGGAACTTTTAAACCCCTAAAAATCATGGCATAACATCCACATAAAATACCATCATTAAAATGCAACAAAACTTACAAAACACATAAAAACCTCCCTTTTTGGTTTTCTAAGTGTCTTACGAGTTCAAGACTTGATTTTTATAGCCCTTTAAGCTTCTAAAATCCATCTCTTAGCTTTATCCTACACAAAACATCATTTTGAAGCCAATGGAACCATCAAAATACTCAAAAACACAGCCTTTCCATTTTTTTTAGCTTGGACGAAAATAGCAAAAATAAGGAAAGAAATGGTTTTTCAACTTTGCTCATGAAACCATGTGTTTCTTTACTTCCAAAATCCCTTTTCTTAACTTTGATCTACTCAAAAACACCTTCCTTTAGACCAAAAGAAATTTGGGCAACACCTCCCCATAATGTTGATCTTTCCATAAATCTTTACAACTTAAAACAACAACAACCAACAACTTGTCTTTTATCCCTCAAGAAAAAGTTTGCAACCATTTACTACTTTTAAGACTTTCTCTTTTCCATCTTCAACTCTTGAAGTCCTAGCCTTTATCCTCAAAAAGGGAGGCTCATTCAAGGAACAACTCAAGAGAAGGTAGTAGTAATGGCAAACTCAAGAAAAGAGGGAGATTAGGTTGCAAAAATATTTTACCTTGTGTTATGGAGCTTGGGTTTCTTCTTTCTTGCTTAGGGAGAGTATTTTCTAGAGAGAAGGGAGAGCAAATTTCTGCCCAAGGAGAGAGATAAAGTGGCGTGCAAATGAGAGAGGGAAGAGCTTAGTTTGATGTGATCTCTTACAATTTGTGTGATGGAAATTAAAACTTGAAGCCCAAGTTGGAAATACTTGCTCCACATTGAACCACATCACCTTGTCTCCTCCTAACTGAAAAAGTAATTTTTCAGACCCCTAGGCGTCAAATTTTGCTGGCTGGGCCCTTGCCCGGTCCAGTTACATGATCCGGTGGCATGCATTTCCGTAAAGTACCTCTTTACGTGGATAACTACCTTTTTACTTTTTCATTCCCTAGATGGCATAATGTCATCTCTTGCGTGGCATCATTCCCTAGATGGCATAATGTCCTAACCCATAGCATCTCCAGGTTTCTCTCGTAACTCGTCAGAATTTCTCGATATGCGTGCAACACCGTAAAATAGGCTTCTAACAGCCAATTTGATTTGAGAACATGGAAAAATTCTATATTTTTTTCCTGATTATCAAGCTCTTTTCCGTTCCTTAAAATTCTTCCCGGTTTTTCCGTAATTAATTTTCTAAGAAAATACTTTTCAGGCTTTTCGGGCACTGTTGTTCTCCGTACAACAAAACTGCCCACACCAGGTATCGGATAATAATTTTATTAATTACTTTATAACACAACTAACCTTTCTCAGTTCGGGTCTCCGGCATTTGAGGATTCCTACTACCTCAAATAATTATTTCTCGGTTGTCCTTAACTCCGAAATCCTTTATTTACAACTTATTTACAAAAATGATATTACCTTTTCTACTTTTGCCATAATTTCCAAAATGCCATCACTTTTTCTACTCTTTCTTAATTCCAACCTTGCCCTTGGTTGACTTTGACATTTTTGGTCAACTTTATTCAAAACGACCATTTTACCCTTATTTTTCAGGCCAAATGACCATTTTGCCCTTTATAATATTCGCATTTCTGTAATTTGAACTAAAGGCTAGACCAATAAATTATGTGATAATCTAAGGCCTATAAATAAGGAAAAATATAGAGGAAAATGCCTAAAGGAAAGAAATATCATAATTAACTAAGTCCCTAGTCTTGAGAAGTCTAAATGAAAATGACTAAGGGTAAAATGGTCATTTGGCCTATATGGTAAGGGCAAAATGGTCATTTTCATTAAAAATGCCTAGGGCACAAAATGTCATCAAATAATAAGGACATTTTGGTAATTTGGTCAAAAGTCAACCCAAAAGTCAAAGTTGACAAAAAATGTCAAAAGTCAACCAAGAGTAAAGTTAGAATTAAGAAAGAGTAGAAAAAGTGATGGCATTTTGGTGATTATGTTAAAAGTAGAAAATGTAGTGGCATTATGGTAATTATGAGAAAAATAAGATAAGTAATGGCATTTTCATAATTAAGAGATTTTGGAGTTAAGGACGACTGAGAAATAATTATTTAAGATAGTATAAGTCTTCAAATGCCGGAGACATGAACTAAGAAAAGTTTAGTTGGATTATAAAGTAATTAATAAAATTATTACCCGGTTGGTGCGGGCAGTTTCGTTGTACGGAGAACAACAGTGCCCGAAAAATCCAAAAAAGTATTTTCTTAGAAAATTAATTACGGAAAATCCGGAAAGAATTTTGAGGAATGGAAGAGCTTGAGAATCAGGGAAAAATATAATATTTTTCCATGTCCTTAAATCAAATTGGTCGCCGGAAGCCCGTTTTACGGTGTTGCACGCAAATTGAGGAATCCTGACGAGTTACGAGGGACACCCGTAGATGCTAGGGACTAGGACATGATGCCACCTAAGCAAGGAGGCCTATGGAATGGCGCCACAAGAAAGATAAAGTCTCCAAAAAAGTAAAAAGTACTTTACAGAAATGCGTGCTACCGGATCATGTAACTGGACTGGGCAAAGGCCCAACCAACAAAATCTGACATCTAGGGGTTTGAAAAGTTACTTTTTCAGCTATGAAGAGACTAGGTGATGTGGTTCAATGTGGATCAAGTATTTTGGGCTCCAAGTTGTAATTTCTATCACACAAATTGCAATAGACCAAATTAAATTAGCAAATCCTATCTCTCTTGCAATCTGAAATTTGCTTTCCCTTCTCTCTAGAAAACACTCCCTCCCCAAGCAAGAAAAGAAGATCCAAGCTTCCATAACACAAGGTAAAGTGTTCTTGCAACTAAATCTCCCTCTTTTCTTGAGTTTGCCACTACTACTACCTTCTCTTGAGTTGTTCCTTGAATGAGCCTCCCTTTTTGAGGATAAAGTCTAGGACTTCAAGAGTTGAAAATGGAAAAGAGAAGGTTTTAAAAGTAGTAAATAGTTGCAAGCTCTTCCTTGAGGGGTAAAAGATAGATTGTTGGTTGTTGTTGGTTGTTTTGTGTTATTGTAAAAAATATGGGAAGCTCATGTTTATGGGGAGGTGCTGCCCAAATTTTGAGTGATCTAAGAGGGGATGTTTTTGAGTAGATCAAAGTTAAGAAAAGGGGTTTTGGAAGTAAGGAAACACATGGTTTCATGAGCAAAGTTGAAAAACCCTTCCTTTCCTTATTTTTGCTATTTTCGTCCAAGCTAAAGAAAAAATAGAAAGGCTATGTTTTTTAGCATTTTGATGGTTCCATTGGCTTCAAAATGATGTTTTGTGTAGGGTAAAGCTAAGAGATGGATTTTAGAAGCTTAAAGGGCCATAAAAATCAAGTCTTGAACTTGTAGGACACTTAGAAAACCAAAAAGGGGGTTTTTATGTGTTTTGCAAGTTTTATTGCATTTTGGTGGTTGTATGTTTATATGAGTATTATACCATGATTGCTAGGGATTTAAGACCTCCAAGAGCATATTGGAAAGGTTATTCAAGAGAGCCATTAAGTGAAAAAGGAAAAGCTAGGATCTTGAGGTAGAAAAACTACTAATCTCCTTTTATGTTTAAGAAAATGATTTGTGAATGTTACATGAACTTTTATGATGAGCAAAGTGCATGATTTGTGTATGAAATGTGACTTTTGTGCTATGGCCATATGCATATTAAAGTGAAGTATGATGTGTCACATGTTTATGTATTCATACACATGCCATAAAGTTATGTATGCACATTCACAATGTTTTGATTATGTGGTTTTGCTATTGGGATTCCCAAATCCCATCCCCCACCCACTAACCATGTAGGTGCAAGCTCAAGCAAAGGTAAGAAAAAGATCCTTGATGCATGAAGAGGTTGCCTTTATTTGCATGGTTTTGTGTACATATTTAAGATGATATACTCTCTTGATGTTTGTTGTGATTGTAACCCCTAATCATCCACAAGAAAGAACCATATGAATGGGTAATGGTATATGCATGAAAATGGACTAAACTAACAAGGAATGGTAAAGGAATAATCATGCATGTTAGAGGTAGGTTAATGGACCAAAAAGAGGTCTTGGAGGAATTTATGAAAAAAAATTGGATTTCAAAGTTGAAGGGTTCCAAAGGCCCTGAAAAATGAATCTGTTTCAAGCGACAGTTAAAAATATTAAACGAGCTCCAAATGGGCTGAAATTTTACAGCCAGAAACTACACATCCTAAGCTTTAAAATGATATAAAGTTTTCGAAATTTGGATATGTATTTTGAGAGTTATGATTTTCCAAAGATTGAGGTAAAATCTGGAAGACTCGAGTGAACCATTTCAGACAGTATGTGGTTTTTGAATAAACTGTATCAAATGGGCAAGAATTGGAACCAATGAGTATTTTTCCTTTATATATCACTTAATAAGATAAATTTATAAATTGGAACCACTTCATTTATATTTTTCTAGAATTAATTATGATTTTTTAAAGTTGGGCCAGAAATATGGAAAAATGCCATGTGAACAGTAACAACGTTTTTCTACGTTTTTAAAAATTCAAGTTCACATAAGCTCAATTTGAGTTATCCAAGGCCCAAGAGTGGTTCAAAAGTGATCTAACATGAGGATATAGGGGGAAAATAGGAGGTATTACATTTTCGGTCTAAACATGCCGATCCGATCTGACTTTTCGAACTTTACTAAATAAGAATTATAACAGTTTCAATACTTTGAAATTTCACAATGTTAATTAAATACATTATTTTTTCTTTATTGATAATTGAAAAGGGTTGATGAAATACTCTAGTTAGTAGAGATATATATATATAACATTTAGAATATTTTTTATTAACTTCAAACAATATTTATAATTTTTTATACTTTTTTTTACCAAATCTCACTATTAAAGTAGAAGAAAGAATTCCACAGGTCTGAGGTTGCACAAGAGTTTATGCCGAATGACTAAGTCCGTTATGACATGAATAAGGGGTGTCCAAACCAAACTAAATTAAAACAAACCATCTTAAGGATCTCATTTGATAGGGATCATGAACCTAACGGTCTATATATTATGGAGAACTCTAGAGAGAAGACTCATCACTCCGATGATATTTATTAAGATCTCACCTAACTTCATCTTTAATAGGAATTGGGATCTATAGCTAAAAGTTCTTTTTAAGTGAGGTTTTGGTCCAGCTTTCTCACTCACAATATAGTACTCTCTAACTGATCGTTCCATTTACTGTTGAAACCAAAATGATCTCTTCCCTCAAGAACATCTTTTCCTTTCCACTCTTGAAACCTCAAACAACACAGTATGGAGCTTTCAAAACCATCAATGCCAACCAACACAGTCGAATGAA
>JANTPZ010137666.1:0-21870 GCA_025593235.1 Vachellia pachyceras
GACATGATGTTCTGTGGGATATTTGACGGGCACGGACCATGGGGTCACTTCGTGGCTAAGAGAGTGAGAGAGGCAATGGCTCCATCTTTGCTGTGCAGTTGGCAGGAGACACTTGCAAAGACGTCGCTTCATCCTGATTTCGACTTAGATGATGAGAAAAGGCAACACCCTTTCAATATATGGAAGCACTCTTACCTCAAGACGTGTGCCGCCATTGATCACGAGCTAGAACGCTCTCGAAAAATCGATTCTTTCTACAGCGGAACCACCGCTCTCTCCATTGTTCGACAGGTAACTAACTAACTGCTCATTTCTCATTCCAAGTGTTTCTGTGTGTAATAAGCTCAGGCCTCTAGGGTGAACTAATCGTGGTGGCAAATGTTGGTGACTCTCGGGCTGTAATGGCCACAACATCAGAAGATCATAGTTTAGTGCCAGTACAGCTGACTGTTGATTTCAAGCCCAATCTGCCTGGTTAGTAGTTCTCTATGATTCTTTCCGCCTCTTACACAACGTTTCATCTAACCAGTGTGTGTGACTGTGAGCAAACGATGATTTTTTCCCCCGCAGAGGAGGCGGAGCGTATAATTCAATGCCAGGGACGAGTGTTCTGCTTAGAGGACGAACCGGGAGTTCACAGAGTGTGGCTGCCGGATGGAGAGTCGCCGGGATTGGCCATGTCCAGAGCCTTCGGAGATTACTGTGTGAAGGAGTACGGTCTGATTTCTGTTCCTGAGGTAACACACAGGACCATCACAAGCAGAGACCAATTCGTGGTGCTAGCAACAGACGGGGTACACAGTTTAGTTTTGATCACACCTCAAAATGAAACAAAATGGTTTTGCTGGTTTTTTTTTCTTTAGTGCATGAAGAGTAATTAGTAATGATGTGAAATTTATGATTGATAGGTGTGGGATGTAATATCGAATGAAGAAGCAGTGAGAATAGTGGCTTCGACGGAAGACAGGGGGAAGTCGGCGAGAAGATTGGTGGAGTGTGCGGTGGCGGCTTGGAAGCGCAAGCGACGGGGCATCGCCATGGATGACATTTCTGCAATTTGTGTATTCTTTCCTCCTCCTCCTCCTCCTCCTCCTCCTCCTCCTCCATCTCTCCTCAAATAAATCAATCTTGTTGCTTCATGCAACCTTCCCCGTTATTCTCTTTCTTCTTAGCCTAATCAATCGCGCAAATCAACGATTTCACCATTCATATCAAATCCTCACGCAACTGATTCACTTTCTCTGCTAATTACCCCTTAAATGAATGTTACGTTGTCGAATAATTATGGCGAGGAGGGGAATTATAAGAAAGGCAACTGGTATAGGATTATTAAAATGAATGCTACGTTATTTTTCCCCCTGCTTACAAGATGCATAGGTAAGCTGGGCTTTTGGGCTCACTGGGATGCTCATAGCTCAAGGTACAGCCGGTCCGGCCCTGTAGGGTCAGCCAATCACGGGCTTAGCCTGTTAGCGAAAAATCCCTGATTTGCACAGCTCGGCCGGTGAGAAGAAAGGCTAGGGTCAGCCCGCAGGCTTTGGGCCTGTTTAATTTACAACTCATATTTTTATGCCTGGTCAGAACACTGAGAAAGCATAGAATTATAGATTAAATTAAATACACGTACAATGATTCAGCAAAAAAAATCAGTGCCAAAAATCATACTCAACTAGATTGAATGATTCAGCAATCTGGTGATGCAAAAATCATACTATTAATACAAAAATGTTAAGATTTCCACGAGTCAAAACATGATAATACTTAATTATTTTGTTAACGGGTGAACGTAAGATAATGGAGGTAGCTCTCGATGTCGAAATCAACGTGAAGGATTCGAGACCACCCTCTAATGAAGAGAACAGGAATACTAAGAAGGTGAGGTTGAGGGACAAAGATGATAGCCATGACGTGAATATGGAAGATCATGAAGATGGGGAGAAGAAGCAAGACAGGAAGACTGAGCAACTGTACCAGCTTAGAGATATCCCTCCGAACCCTGGTACAGCTACTAGCCAAGAAGCAAGTCCAACAAGCGTTGATACTACAGGCCAGCCTCCAACCCCAGCAATATCTTTTAAAGACAAGTTGCTAGGTCAGACAACCTCTTGTGCTAACCAAGCAGCTAGTCCGCCATCAGAACTCACCATTCAGAGTGGCGATGTGGAGGTGAATCTGGAAGGACTTATACCTACCATTACCTTTTCCGAAAGGATCAAAGCCCTCATGTCCCAATGCATGAAATACTCAGTCATTGTTAAGCTGCTTGGCCGGTTTATTCGTCAGGATCTCCTGCATGCCAAGCTTAGCAGCCTGTGGAAGCCTTCCGGAGGATTTAAGCTGACTGAACTGGAAGGAGGGTGTTTCATGGTGAAGCTGGAAAATGCAGATGATTACCAAAATGCCATGTTAGGGGGGCCATGGGTTATCCTTGGCCATTATCTAACAGTGCACCCTTGGGAGCCAACCCTATCACCTACCAATTTAGAGATCAAACAGGTCTTTGGCTGGGTGAGACTTCCCGGTCTTCCCTACCACTACTACCATAAGAATATTCTAAGAGCCATTGGGGAAGTTATTGGCCAGGTTATACGTATAGATTACAACACAGCAGGGTTCGATAAGGCAAGATACGCTAGGTTGGCAGTCAAGATTGATCTGACCAAGCCCCTTGTATCTAAACTTCGCCTGGATGGTTTAACCCAACTGGTTGAATACGAAGGATTACCAACTATTTGCTATAGTTGTGGATGCTACGGTCATTTAGAGGAAGCTTGCCCTCCCAGGAATCATCAGTTATCCCCGATGACTGAACCCATGGCGGATATTCTCCGTTCACCGGCAGCCACGAAGGACCCAGTGGGCGGAGCAGCGGCGCGTGAGGAACGTGTCTATGGTGATTGGATGAAGGTCAAACCTCGTAATGGTCGCCCTGCCAGAGCTGCCAGAAAGGATGACCAAGGTACTTTCCATTCTAATGGTACCGGCGGAAGCAGATTTAATCTTCTTGCCTCTCTCGACAATGGAGTTCATCACGAGTTAGGGAATTCTCGTACTGAGGTTATCGAGCAGCACACTCCTGCTAGCGTTGTAGGAAACCACAAAAAGGCTGCAGGAAAGGAGATAAAGGGGAAGTCAGCAGCACATATGACAAAATCACCTGCTCCAAACACTGACAAAAACAGAACAAAAATACCAGCTGCATCCACCCCTGATTTCTTTGCCTCGCCTGCGTATAAAGAACTCCACCAGTCCACTTCGTTGGGGCCTGGACACTCGGCCGTTACCTTATCCAGCCTGGCGTCAACCCCCACGGACTCGGGTACTAGTGGGAATGGGGCCAGCTCTTCGCGGCCCAATCCTACTCCACGGACAGGCAAAGCTCAGTTTCCTCCAAAACCCCCTGATAGGCCCAAACAAAAGACTGGGCTCAATGTAAACACTAACACCAAATTTAAGGTGTCTAAGCTGAGAGCAAAAGACCCTCTCAGTGCTCCATCTGCTAAGCTGACCAAGGAACTAACTGAAGCATTGGGGCGAGGTTTTGACTCTGACGAAGATTTATCTTTCACTGAAGCCACTGAGTTGGGATTTGAAGATGACACTGCCTCAGAATTTTCTGAGAGAGAGCTCTAGTTAAGTCTTTATCTAATGAATCAATCTATTCTTGTTTGGAACTGCCAAGGGGCAGCTTCTGCTTCCTTTCATCGTGCTCTCAGATCCTTGTTGCAGGCTTATAAACCGCAGATTGTTGTCCTTGTGGAACCAAGGATCTCAGGAAGACAAGCTGATAAGGCTATAAGGAGAATAAATTATCCAAATTCTCATAGGATTGAAGCCACAGGTTTTTCTGGCGGTATTTGGATCCTGTGGAAGGATAATATACAACTCACGGTTATTAAAAACCACAAACAGTCCATGCACGTCTATGTCACTGAACCAGGTACCTATAGCTCTTACTTTCTCACAGCCATTTATGCAAGCCCAACCCCATCGTTGCGTGAGCATTTGTGGAAGGATCTTAGAAACCTTCAAGTTTCCCCTTCGACTCCGTGGCTCCTGGCTGGGGATTTCAATGCTACTATCTACTCTGCTGATAGACAAGAAGGCTCAAATAGAATGAAACAAGGTTGTCGCCTCTTCAACAACTTCATTCGTTCTTCAAGTTTAATTGACTTGGGCTTTCAAGGTCCGCAATTCACCTGGCAACGAGGTGGTCTTATGGTGCGGTTGGATAGAGCACTAGGCAATCAACAATGGCTAGCTAATTACCCGAACAACGTGGTTTTGCACCTGCCTAGGATCAAGAGTGATCACAGGCCTCTTTTCATCACTCCTGTAGGGAATCATCAGGCTAGCCAAGCACTTTTCTGATTTCTTGCTGCTTGGTTAACTCACCCCGACTTTAACAATCTGGTCAGCACTTCTTGGAAGCAAGACAGGAGCCTTGTGGATAACATTGATGCCTTTATTGCTGAGGCTCGCTTCTGGAATAGTAATGTCTTTGGAAACATAGGGAGAAACAAGAGACGCATAAGGCAAAGGCTCAGCGAGACTCAATGCAATTTGGAGCAGCGTCCTTTCTCCCCTTATCTTCTGGAGCTTGAAAGATCTCTGTTACTGGAATATGATAATGTCTGTTTGCAGGAGGAACTGATGTGGATGCAAAAGTCTAAAAGTCAATGGATCAAGGATGGCGATAGGAACACTAAATACTACCATGCTAAGGCGTTGTGCAGACGAAGGCAAGGTAAAATCCTACTTCTCAAAGATGCCGCAGGCTCCTGGGAAGCAGATCAGTCCAAACTTGCCCACATGGCTGCAACTTATTACCAGACCCTCTATACACCAGAAGTGGATCACTATCCTCCCTTCAGGTACTGTGGCCATTTCCCTTTAATTCCTGACCCCCTGCTCTCTGATCTTGATAAACCAGTCAATAAAGAGGAAGTTAGGCGTGCGTTGTTTGCCATGTATCCTCTCAAGGCTCCGGGGCCTGATGGACTTCATGCGATGTTTTTCCAATCACAATGGGATACTGTCGGTGATAGTGTTTTCAATGAGGTCAAGAGAGTTTTTGATGGTGGTACTCTTGATCCTTGCTTCAACCGTACACTTATTGCTTTAATCCCTAAGGTGGCTCAGCCCCAAACAATCCAGGAATTCAGGCCTATCAGTCTATGCTCTACCATTTATAAACTTGTCACAAAAATCATTGCCAATAGACTCAAACCGGTTATGCCAATGCTAGTTCTTCCTCATCAAGTTAGTTTCATAAGTGGTAGGAACATCACAGAGAATATAATCATTGCGCAGGAAATTATCCATTCTATGCGTAGGAAAAGTGGGAAGAAAGGATGGATGGCGACCAAAATTGATCTGGAAAAGGCTTTTGATAGATTGAGCTGGGATTTTATTGCTATGACCCTTACTGATGCTAAGATCCCAGTTAAGCTTCAAAGAGTGATAATGCACTGTGTTACTACTTCCTCCATGCAGATTCTATGGAATGGTCATCCTTCCGAGGCATTTAAACCTCATCGTGGCATTCGTCAGGGTGATCCCCTCTCACCCTACCTGTTTGTCCTTTGTATGGAACGACTCTCCCAAGCTCTAAATCATGAAATGAATAATGGTTCCTGGAAACCTGTGCAGTTGAGGAAAGATGGTCCTCATCTCTCGCACTTATTCTTCGCTGATGATCTTTTGCTCTTTAGTGCAGTTGATGATAGTCAAATATTCCTTATGCAAAAGCTTTTGGAAGAATTCTGTCAGGTTTCTGGTTTAAAAATCAGCACTGCCAAAACCAGAGTGTATTTCTCCCGTAATGTATCGCATCAGGTTGCTCATAATGCTTGTAACATGCTTGGTTTTCAGAGGACCGAACAGCTTGGAAACTACTTGGGCGTGCCAATCTTGCATAGGAGAGTCACCAGGGATACGTACAGATATATTGAGGAGCGTATGCTTGCTAAGTTACAAGGCTGGAAGGCATGTACGCTTTCCCTCGTAGGTAGAATTACCCTGGCACAAGCAACACTTTCAACTCTTACCTATTATACTATGCAGTCAACACGTCTTCCCTCTGCCACTTGTGCTAGAATTCAAAATATTATTAGGAATTTCATATGGGGTTCATCTGATCACCATAAAGGAATTCCCTTGGTTAAATGGTCTTCCATGTGCCAACCTAAAGGGCATGGAGGTTGTGGTTTGAAGGACTTGGCAAGTCAAAACTCTGCGTTTCTTATGAAGCTGGCATATACTATTCAGACTCAGCCCAATCTTCTCTGGGTTCAAGTCCTCCGGTCAAAATATAAGTGGCAGCCATCTGTTGTTCAAAGCTCTCATGCACGTGATTCATCTTATCTGTGGAAAAGCCTCTCCGCTGTGTGGCAGGAGCTTGCCCTTGGCTGTGTTTGGCATATAGGAAATGGCAAAACAATAAGGTTTTGGTCTGATCATTGGATTGGGGAATTAGGACCCCTTTCTCACCTGTCCTTTTCTCCTATCAATGAGGAGGAGCTCCATAAGCCACTTTGTGATTTTGTTTCGAGTGATGGGGTGTGGAAGTGGTCTGAGTTCCAGACTAAGTTGCCTCTGCATATTTTAGAATTGATCCGTAAGACCAAAGTTCCTCAAAGCCAGGATACTCAGGACTCTATCTGCTGGCGCTGGGGTAGCCAGTTTTCTGTTAAGTCTGCGTACGATCTTATTGTGCATGATCAATGGGAGGATGAAAGTAAGATATGGAGTTTAGCTTGGAGTTGGAAGGGACCCCAAAGGATCAAAACTTTCCTTTGGTTGGTGCTTAAGAACAGGTTACTCACCAATCAGGAACGAGTACGGAGACACATGGCAGATGATGCTGGTTGTGGAATCTGCGGTAAAATGCCTGAGGACATTGAGCATATTCTCAGGGGGTGCGTTCTGGCTAGAGAGTGCTAGTCTTTGGTTGTTCCTTCGTATCATCTTCAAAGCTTCCTCAACAACCCATTCTCCAGCTAGCTCCAGGTTAATCTGGCTTCGAAGGACAGTAATACTAGCTGGTGCTCCCTTTTTGGCATTCTATGCTGGAAGCTCTGGAAAGCTAGGAATCTATGGATCTTTGCCAATGAAGATACTTCTGCTCCTCGCTTAGTCAATGAGGCTCTAAGCCTTGCGAATATACTCGCCATGCTTTGTCAATTGATAGCCTTATTCCTTCAGATTGATTTTTTCTTTCTTTCGGCTTTGTAATTCAGCCTCGTTGCTGGGTTTCCTGTTACCTCTTGTATTTCTGTTTCTTCTCAATAAAGTTTTCTCACTCCAAAGAAAAAAACATGATAATACTTAAAATTCACCTTGAAAAAAAGAAAGAAAAGTCACTTTTTTGCACAGGGGTAAAACGGTCAATAAAAGATTTCCATAGAACCCCGCCCTAAAATCCAGCGTACCAATCGTGTGGAAATTGACTTCCGCCCCCTTTTCCACCCTATGATGCCCAATTGCCATGTCCCAAATGCCGTATTCAAGTTTGTTTTTCATACCACTTCTTGTGTCCCTGTCTCTCTTCTTGTTTTTTTTACCAACATGCTGCTTCCTGTCTTTGTTACAAGACATTGTTGATACGGAAAAAACGGAGAGAAATCACAACGCAATCAAAAAAAGTTTTAGTGGGTTTAATCGGACCGACTAGACGGATTGGTTCAAATTCCCGGCTCTACCTCTATATTGGTTTAAAGAGGCATTAACATGTATTCAACTAATAAAGTTTTAGTGGAGGCATGATTGAAATCCGGCCCATAACCTTATAAACTATGAGTCAAATTACTTATCAATTCAATTAATCTTTTTGGTATTGCTAAATCATTAAGAGATGTGGAGGGTTATCTAAACCTGATTTTAATAGAACATGACTTTGTGTGGTTTTGAGGTAATATTGATTTTTTTTTAAAAAATTTTGAATGAACTCTCACGCCAACCACTGCTGCTTAGAGGTGCGCTCACATGATCTTTTGGGGCCAATACTGATAACTATATTCTTCAAAACTTGTACATCCGTTTCATTAAAAAAAACATGGGGGTGAGAGTGGAGGCCAGGATTATTAAAATAAAATGGACCAGATAATATGTACATGATCATTAAAACGGAAAATGGAGGCACGGGTGAAAGAGTTTCCGAGTACGTGAAAGGTAGTGAATTTGTTTTTGCTTTGCAAACTGACCCTTAAAAAGTAGCAGAACTGCCACCAACTTATGACATACGGTTCAAATTCTTGATATAAGAGCTGCTTAATCAATCTAACCAAATCAATGAGGTTACATAAATTAGTTAATTATAACAAATGTACTTTGATCTTCTTAAAATACTCCTATACAGTATTATATTATATATCAATCTTCATTTAGTTAAATTAGTTTGAGAGATCAGTGTGATAAATAACGTTAGATGAAATACATTGAGGAGCAATATGTTTATAGACACGAGACATTATATAGCCGTGTCATACATTTTCTAGTGTGTGCATGTATATCAGTATTATTTTCTGCGAAGTAAAATCAAGCTGGGATGTTTTTTTTTATATGTTGTGAAATAAGAAGGAAAAAAAACCATCTCACAGCAGGGATGGCCTGGGAAAAAAAGAGAAAGAAAGAAAGACAGCCATGTTCGAACTAAAGAAGCCGCCTAGTCAGCAACACAATAAGTGGAGAGTCTACCTCGTATTGGCAGGTCACCTCGCAGATATTTTAGCACATCTTCCATTATTACAGTGACCATGTCTTGCCTCGGACCAATAGTGAATCATTTAGCTTTGATCCGCCAAGGCAGCGCACCTGTTTTGTCGCGTATATCACGTTCTTTGCCTTAGTGATCATCACATAACAGTGATATATACACTCCCTCTCAATTTATATGTGTACTGAATAAGTTAATCAGGTCAGCTATTTATAGTAACTACGTGTTGGTTTCTTATAAATACGAGACCTACAGTGAATCATTTAGCTTTAATCGCTCAAATGAATGGAATCATTAATGGATTGAATCTGTGCTGATCAAAGGGTTTCAGAAATGTTGTGTACTCAGATTATGCATAAGCTATTGATTTGTGCGTTAGGAGTTGTTGATAATATGAGGTTAGTTATTCATATGGATTGGCAAATGTTACTTCATAATAAAAAAAAATTACCTGTAAGAAATGTCTCCACGAACCTTTCTGTTGGAATATGGGCTAATCCACCCTTATTGGATTAGGTCCAAAATATATTTTGGGATAAAAACGTAAATAAGAGAATATGTGGGAACAAAATTGTAATATTCCCAATTGAATAAATTTAAATTATTAAATTGAGATTTGCGTGGGAACGGTTGAAGAGAGAAATGTGTGGGAACGGTTATTTCCTCAGTCCCCTTATTTGAGGACCATGAGCATACGTGAAGAGTAAGTGCTTAGAACACTCTCCCTCCCAAAAAGGGTTTTCTCTCATCCTCTGTGAAAGTTCCCTCTCCTCTTCTCTCTTCCTTTGGTGTATTTGCTGTGAGTATCGTTCTTTGGGTCCAAGACAATTTGTGATCCAGAGATCGCGTGGGTATCTGCAGATTCGTAATTCGGCATCTCCAGATATGCCCGAAATCCTTCAGTGGTATCAGAGCTTTTAGGTTCCTGAGGCATTTCTCTTCCGCACAGATATGAATTTTTGCTAGTTTAATCATGAAAATTTGAGTGTATGATTAAAGTATGTCAATTACTATGATCTCTTGCTTATCATACATGTTCTGTGGTAATTTCCTTACTGTTCAAGCATGAATTTTGTATGAGTTATGCAAGCATGTTGGTTGAATTGCACTATTGGTTTCCTTTATTGCTTACCATTTCGTTTTCAGTTGGTTTTTTCATCGTATCTATGTATAAATCATAAGCCTTTAGAAAGCGAATAACCAAACGGAAACTGAAATCTTTTCTTTCATAAAACAAGTGTTTTAGGCTTAGAAAACATGTCCATGGAGTAGAGCTCTTCAATACGAGAACGTGGACATCAAGAACGCGAAAAACGGATACCGAACGACGGAGTTACGAAAGAAAACGTGTTACGGGTTCCGTCGCATTTTTTGAGAAAATTGAAGAGACAAAAGCTTTCAAATCGTGTAGAGCTCATCAAAACAAAGATATAGACACCTAGAACGCAAAAAATTGACGCCGGACGGCGAAGATATGGCCGAAAAACGCATCGGATGAGTAGTAACGGCAAAAAAAAGGGGGAAGGCGACGATGAACAGTGCGCAGCGGAAACCGGGTCGGCAGCGGCGTACCGGGTCGGGTAGGGTAACCGACAGCTGTAAAGCTGCAAAAGGCGCCACTAGCCCGCATGGTTAGGCGACCGTTGCGAATTGTTGAAGTCATGGGTTCAAATCCGTGCTAGATCGTTTATATTTGTTTTTTCCAATATAAAAAAATTTGGGTTGGGCCAGAGAGGCCCAATCCGGCAAAAAAATTTGGTTGGGTAGAGAGGCCCTATTCCAAAAAAAAGGAGTTGGGTTGAGCCAGAGAGGCCCAATTTTAAAAAAACAAAAATTGGCGGGAAAAGGCCACGTGGCACGTCGGCTAGAGGCGTGGAGCACACAAGCCGACTCCCGACGGTGCGTGGGATCCATTGAGGCGGTGCGTGTACGGAACAGAGGACGAGAGGGCCCACCTCCAAGAGTAGGCTTCATCCCAATTTTCGAATTTTTCAGTATTTAATCTTCTTGGGGCGCGTGACAGCGCGTGGGACCTCCAAATGAGACGCGGTCTGTTCCTAAAAATCATAAAATTCA
This sequence comes from Vachellia pachyceras, assembly GCA_025593235.1. Classification (NCBI taxonomy): domain Eukaryota; kingdom Viridiplantae; phylum Streptophyta; class Magnoliopsida; order Fabales; family Fabaceae; genus Vachellia; species Vachellia pachyceras. The sequence goes on from JANTPZ010137666.1 coordinate 10,793, forward strand.
AGATCTTTATTTTGATATACTATTTGCCTATTTTTAAAGGTAATTCAGATCTATTTTTGAAATGAATCAATGTTTAGTTGAGGATTTCTTGAAATTTTTTGTAAAAATATTTCCAAATTCATTTTTTTAAAAACGATAGAACAAGAAATCTCAAATGACACTAAAACACTGTTATGTAGATCAATATTAATCAAATATATGGATGAATATATTCCTAATGAAGATTCTGACCAAGAATTTTGAGAGGATTTTGAGAAGGAACCATTTAAAGAGGACCTTTAAAAGGATCCTGAGGAAGATTCTAATAAGGAATTTGAAAAAGACCCGAGGAGGATCCTGATCGAACCTTGAAAAAGGTCAAGTGGAACCTCAGGATGGCCACTTCGACCCTAGTCCTAAGTCATCGTTCTTATTCAAATTGAAAATCTTAAGATTGTGATGAGGAGGTCGATCGCCCTTTCCCCTCAAGAGAGTTGATATGAACAGCTGAACATAATGCAATGAGAACAACCACAATTAAAAACATGAAAAACGTCTATGGCTTTATTGCGAACTATGTAAACAGCATAACTGATAACTAAACTGTAGAATTCTATGTGAATGTCATGATGAAGTATTGTGTAGCAATTAGAGCTGCAAGCACATTCACATTAACAACCATGTGGGTTAATGCAGTAAAGAGAACAACAAGACTTATGCTGAACAAAAACCAATACTTTAAAAGATTGGGGGAATAAAAGTCGATTATTGTATTGCAAATATCTAAAGACGTGATGTGCTTTAGATTTATGTGTTTACTCTCTATTTTTTTTGTTAATGTGTTTAGAACATGACTTAGTGTATGGTTATGAGTAAATATGTGAATTGTTGTAAAATCGCTATTATTATTCACATGTATGTCACCTTGTTACACTTTTGATAAGTGGGAGCTTTTAGAAAATGAGACTTCTAAAAGTTGGCGATTCAAGAAGTACTTGTAAAATTCTTGAAAGAAATAATGTAGTTACTAGTGTTTGTGTGATGGGAGGTACAAACGTATTCTCCTAATCGCAGATCTAGTGATCAAATTATCTTCTTGTCAAGAATAATATAAGTACAAGACATTGTATACTGTGATGTGCTACATAATCGCTAAAAACTTAGTTATATGAGAAAACATTTGTTGATAAAGTGCCCTGTCACCTTATATTAGAAAATGGCAATAAAAAGCATAATTGCCGAGTTGCATAGAGGGGATAAGTTGGATGGTGACAAATGGGATATCTGGCACCGTAAGGTGCAGTGTATATTGGAGGAACAGGAGGCCCTTGAGCCATTATCCACCGTTCTGGTGGAACCTGAAGCTGGGACTTCAACCCAGCACAGAAGAAACCTGGAGTTATACCAGGCTTGGAAAAGGAAGAACAGTATTGCAAGAGTTACCTTGTTGAGCACAATGGAAAATGACCTAATGTGCCAGTATGAAAAGCATCCAACTGCACATGCCATGTGGGCGGCTCTCAGAGATAAGTTTGGTGGAACTTCAACCACTAAACTTAAAGGCTGACAATCAGGTTTGACAAGTATAGACTTCGGGGTAATACACCCATGAAGCAGCATCTCCGAAATATGTCAAACATGATTAGAGAACTCCAGGAAGTTGAACACACTTTCACTGATGAGCAGCAAGTGAAAAGTGAACTTAACCCAAAACGATGACATCATCACTTTTGATGATGTTGTGAAGCACTTGAAGCTTGAGGATGAACGCTTGGAGGCATTTAAGTCTTCTGGGCATGCCTGTTATACTGAGAATGCAGGCCCTTCCAATTTCAAGCCCGATTTTAAGAAGGGCAAGAAATTTTGTGGAAAGGGTAGGAAGGATGTCCCTAGATTCAAAACGAGTAGAAAGTAAAGTTGACCTGAATAAGGTCAAATGCTATGCCTTCCAGAAGTTGGGTCACTTCGTGAGGGACTGCCCTGAGTGAAATGACCGTGGAAAACTCAGGCTCAACAGACCATTTAACGAAGAATCGGGGGTCCTTCGTGGATTACCGTCGGTTGCCGCATCAATGCAAATGGCTTTATGCTGGCAATAAGACAAGAGGTCAAAGGCATAGGCACCTGCATATTAGCTATGCATGGTGAAAATACCTTGATCTTACATAATGTGCTTCATACACTGGATATTCGACGAAATTTAGTTTATGTACTGTGTCTGTTGAATTATGGTTTTGATGTGAATTTTCATGGTAAAGTTGCTGACATTCTTAGCGACGATACCTTTTTGGTTTAGCTTTCTTTTTCAGGAAAGTTCTATGTTATGGATGTTGTTGGTGATTCCAACTTGCATGACTGTTTCATTAGTTCTCTAATATAACAGTTGGTATAAATATCTGGCATGCTAGACTATAGCACATAAGTTAGAATTAAATGATCAAACTAGCAAAAGAAGGTTTGCTAGGTGAACTCCAAACATGGAGATGGCCTTATGTGAAAATTGTTTAGCTGGCAAGGCAACTAGAAAACCTTTCGATTCAGGAACTAGAGCTGAAAATCCATTGGATTTGTTCCATTCTAATATATGCGGTCCCATGAGTGTGAGGGTAAGGCACGGAGCTTGGTACTTCATTACCTTTACTGATGACTTTTCACGATATGGTCATGTCTATTTGATCTCACATAAGTCTAAAGCACTAGAGAGTTTTAGACAGTACATGAATGAGATAGAGAATCAAATAGAACGTAAATTAAAGTATTACGTATTGACTGAGGTCGTGAATATTTATCTAATCAGTTCAAAGAGCTTTGTGAAGAAAAGAGGATAATTAGTTAACTAACTATCCCTGGCACTCAGCAACAAAAATGGAGTGTCTGAAAGAAGAAATAAGACTCTTCTAGACATGGTTAGGTTGATGATGGCTAAAGCAAACCTACCAATTTCATATTGGGGTGATGTTTTATTAACAGCGACCTTTATACTTAATCATGTACCCTCAAAAGCAGTCAGTTCCACACCCTATGAATTGTGGACAAAACGCAAGCCCGATTTAAATGTCTTAAGACCCTGGGGGTCGGCTGCATACGTCCACGACGATTCCCACAGGCATGGGAAATTGGGTCCAAGAGGAAAGAAATGTATCTTTATAAGATACTCAAAAGAATCCAAACGATACGTTTTCATTGGGGAAAACGAAGATGGAACAGTGACTGAAATTGAATCAAGGGACATTGCACTTTTGGAAAGTGAATTTCCTGGCAGAGGAGAAATAGATCGAACAGTATCTCTTTAATGAGAGAGAAGAACAAGGTAGTACAGATCGATCTAATGATCCCCAGTCGCCTCAATATATCGATCTGAGTGGGAGATCAGAAGGCTCAGAAAGGTTTTTACCGAGACCGAGACAAAAGAAACGAAAGAGACAATAGGTTTCTACAAGAAGGAGTGACAAGGGAAATGTACCCAGGAAGCGCTTCCCAATAGAAGGGGAAGCACTCATGGTCACCCCGGATGAAGATGATGAGCCACGTTCTGTACATGAAGCCTTGTTGTGCCCTGCCAAGGATGAATGGAAGAAGGCAATGGAAGAAGAGATTGATTCAATGAGAAAGAATCAAGTCTGGGAACTCGTTGATCTACCAAAAGGTCGAAAGGCCATTGGGAACATGTGGGTTCTCAAAACAAAAAGAAAAGTGGATAGATCAATTGATAAGTACAAGACACGTCTAGTAGCGAAGGGGTACACACAACAGGAAGGTATCAATTACGACGACACCTTCTCGCCTGTTGTACGCTTTAATTCAATAAGGCTAATTCTGGCAATAGTAAACAGTTTAGATCTGGAGTTACATCAAATGGATGTGAAAACTGCATTTCTAAACGGAGACTTGGATGAAGAAATCTATATGGTACGGCCATTAGGTTTCATAAAGAAAGGCTCAAAGAGCAAAGTTTATAAGCTCAAAAGGTCCATTTGTGGACTGAAGCAATCATCCAAACAGTGGCACTTGAGGTTTCACAGAGCGATAACCTCATACAATTTTTGAAACGATTAAAGAAGACCACTGTGTCTGCATTAGGCGATTTGATGATAACTTTGCGATGTTGTCATTATATGTAGATGATATACTATTGGCCGGAGATAACCTAAATTCGATCTTAGCCGTTAAAGAATGGCTGTCATCGAACTTTGAGATGAAAGACATGGGAGAAGCAGAGTACATACTTGGAGTTAAAATCCAAAGAGATCGCTCAAAGAGAATTCTATCTCTTTCACAAGAGAATTACATTAAGAAAATTCTTGAGCGATTTAATATGTGTGACTGCAATCCCTTAGACACCCATGTAGCTACTGGAGTTAGCCTAAATCTTGAAATGTGTCCCAAGATTGAATCAGCTAAGGAAAGAGTTCCTTATGCTAGTGCCGTTAGAAGTCTAATGTATGCAATGATGTGTACAAGACCAGATATTTGTTTCGCAGTTGGACTGGTAAGTAGGTTCCAGTCAAATCCTAGTGAACAGCATTGGAATGCTGTGAAAGGGATTATGCGATACTTAAAGGGCACATCAGATTATGCACTGACTTATCAAGGAAGCGAATTGCGGCTTCTTGGATTCTCCGATATTGATGTAGGCGGAGATGAAGTTGAACGAAGGTCAACTTCAAGTTATACCTTCTTGCTGAATAATGGCGCCATAAGTTAGAGCAGCAAGAAGCAGACGTGCATAGCCCTACATTTCATGAAAGTTGAGTTTGTGGCTTGTGTGGCAGTGCAGGAGGCTATATGGCTGAAGAGATTTATTGAACACCGTGGATTTGAAAACGAGTACAAATCCTATGTTAATATATTGTGACAATACTGCAGCCATAACCTACACAAAAGACCCTAAATATCTTAGTAAGGCTAAACGCATTGATATTAAGTATAACATTATGAGAAATTATGTAACACAAAAGGTGATTAATGTACAACACATTTCGACCAAGAGTGTGGTCGTAGATCCCCTGACTAAACCAATAGCCAAAGAAATGTTTGAGAAATATGTATGGGCCATTGGTATGTGCAATATGTAAAATTACAGACACTGTATATTGAATTTGTGATTGAATTTATGTGTATGTGTACAAGTATACAATGTCTAGTATGTCGTACAGGCAGGTGAGGTAGGCTCTCTCACACGAGCTACCGCCTTTGATACGCAGAAGGGATATGCAAAGATGAGACACTTGTATTCACCAGTAAGGCAGCAGGAATGCTAATATGGTAGAGAAGAAATACAAATCATGTCACCTCGGCAACTTTGTAGCATGTCGAGATGAGATCCAATGTATATACATATAAAACATGGATCGAATCATGGGGACCCACTCCCATGATGCCTGTTACCAAACAACAAATTCTTCAATACTGACGTCACATGAGATATGAGAGGTAGAAGAATTTGGGTTTAGATGTTAGGAACATCTAGACTAAAAGTCTGTAGGTGTTAATAGAATGTTTCAAAACTGACGTACGCTCTTATAGTATAAGAGAAACATCGTAGCATGTGATTCATACCACATGTGTTATAGAACCGTAAAAGGGAAGCAAGTGAATGGATCCCTGCTTCGTTGCTGTGTGAGTCCCATGAAATTAATATTTCTATTCATGTCCTTTGACATTGACATTATCATGGAGGTATACTTCAATTTACTGCTACCTTAACGTACATTCTAGTATCATGATGGATGCGATACAAGGTACTATGTTAGGAAAGCGGTTGATGTATATTAAAGTGATATATGGGCGAAAGGAATATTACCTGATAAATACACAACTATGCTGGTGTCAGTGACATGTCCCTTATGATATCAACTTGGAGATTTCATAAGTGTGGACACCACGCATACGAGAAAGACGATCTAAGTCTTATGTTGACTTAAGAGGGATTAGATTCGTCAAGTGAACGTGTATTTTGGTTAAATCTAGGACATATGAGGCACAATGGAAAATTCAAGCTATACGAAGAAAGATTGTTTTGTGCTGATCCTATGAGATGGATTTTTAGTACAAACATTTAAAAAACGTCATGCCCATGCGGTCACGGCAAAGCACATAGTATGAAAGGGAGAAGTGAGAAAGACGAGGCCCACTATTCATAATCCACCAAGTGTGAGTGGGAGATGTTGGAATATGGGCTAATCCACCCTTGTTGGATTAGGCCCAAAATATGTTTTGGGATAAAAACGCAAATAAGAGAATATGTCGGAACAAAGTTGTAATATTCCCAATTGAATAAATTTGAATTATTAAGTTGAGATTTGCGTGGGAACGGTTGAAGAGAGAAATGTGCGGGAACGGTTATTTCCTCAGTTCCCTTATTTGAGGACCATGAGCATACGTGAAGAGTAAGTGCTTAGAACACTCTCCCTCCCAAAAAGGGTTTTCTCTCCTCCTCTGTGAAAGTTCCCTCTCCTCTCCTCTCTTCCTCTGGTGTATTTGCTGTGAGTATCGTTCTTTGGGTTCAAGACAATTTGTGATCCAGAGATCGCGTGGGTATCTGCAGATTCGTAATTCGGCATCTTCAGGTACGCCTGAAATCCTTCACTCTCTCTTTTTTAATGTCTCCACCAAACTTTTAATGGTTGCGATTTGCTACAATGTAACAGAGATTTATTTATCCATTTTTATTATTCAGTGTTGCAATAGTACTTTCACATAATAAATCTCACCCATTAAAACTTAATCTAATGACTGAGACACTGCGTGGGGAGGAAGTGGAGAGGAGAGTCGTCAGTGGAGACATTCCTCCCCCTCAAGAATACTCTCTTGAACTGCTATTTCCATTAAAAAGAACCTTTATTTAGTATGCACAATCAATATCTAGTCGCAAGTATTTGAGTGTTTGTTACGTGTGTGCATGCTATATGGGAACATGTCGGGGTCAATCAATTGGGAGATCAGATATGAAACAATAAAAAGGAAAATCCGTGTCTGGGTTGGCTTTCTGCAAATGGAAGGCACAATACGTGGAGGCCTTGTGCTGGCTTTTCAATGAAAAGACGTCAAGGAATTAAAGAGGGTGTGGGGAAGCAAAGCAGATAAGATTCTTCATAATCGTCCACCTGCACCGTTCGTTTTACTGAAAGGCCATCTGTGCAGTGCGTGAAGCCTCTTCCTCCGTCTGCATGTAAATTTAAATGCGACGGCGACGGCACTGTGTTTGCAATTCACATACCATCACTACCCTTAATGTTACGCTGGATTATTTGCACCACTCCCTTCTGTTGTTGCCGGCCAGTACATTAGAATTTACAATAACAGGTAATTGGTATGAACTTGTTTGTTGCTATATATCTTTTATACGGAAACGTGTGATTGCATATTAATAGGCTGTTATTAAACTCTTTAACCATTCAATCTTGTGTTTTTGGACATCCTAGCGATGCAGGCAATGAATAGCTCTAATTAAAGACTGCAGTTCGTAATATGAATATTTCTTCGAAATGCCTTTACCCCCTTAATATCAAAGGTATTCTTCCATTAAAAAATAATTATCTTTTCATCGAAACAAAAAGTATAAAAGATTAAAATGCACCAAATACCATAAAGTATTTTATGGTAGTATTGGCTGCACTTTCATAAAATACTAGGCGCACCTTAAAAAAACTTCAAAATGTTATATAAACCAAATAGATATGAAATACCTGAAAAAATACTATCATGTACTCGATGCACACTACAAAACAATTTATAGTGTTGAATACACTTTCAAAAATCATTTTTTTGATGCTGAGTAAACCTTAATTATAAATTTGGGGAAAGGGCAGATTGGAATCCTATGCAGAGAATTAAAATATACCTGTTGTTTAGCTCACATCTAACTAAATCAAAAGTTGTCACAGGAATTAGAAATGCTCTCCTGTAATTTAGTAGTGGTAAGTTTCCAGAATTTAGAAACTTACAAATATGCCATACTCTCTCTCTCTATCTTAAACAAGAATCTTACCCAATGTAAGAGAATAATAGCCGGGGAGAATCTCCGTAAACAAGAAACACATTCATATATTTTCCATAAATGGGATTACAATAGGCTAAGGAATTTATAAGAACAAGAATATATTTTCCATAAATGGGATTACAATAGGCTAAGGAATTTATAAGAACAAGAATACAACTAACTCCCTACATTATAAGATAACTACCCATGATTGGCCTATGATCCCCCTAATTTCTCTCTAACAGACTTCCCACTGACCCATACATTTTGAGTTAGTTGTGATAGGATGGTCTACTAAATTAGGAGTGGTCATTGCATCTGTTTAATTAATTATTATTATCCTTTTAATTGATTATTGTTATTAAGTTTGTGTTAACAAGATAATAGGAACACTAACAGGTGATCAGTGAGTGGAGGTTCAGTTATGTGTAGTAATCATATAATGCAGGTATTTCTATTGCTTAAAGAGAGAGTTAAGAAGTTGACTCCTTCGAGTCTGATTCATTCTCATCTTCTTTCTGGCAATGGTACGTTTCTTCCTCCCCTCGTAAACAGCTGCCATGTTTGTTTCATTGGATGCCTAATTATTCACTTCTTCAACCATACATCTATTTTAGATATTATTGAAAATTTAAGTTATTAAACACAGAAACAGTGGGGTGAGTGGGGTATTTTGGTCCATGTAAAGCAACAATTTACACTAATTATTTGTTTATATTTTGCGTGAAAAGTTTCAAATAGAGTAATACCAGTACCTTTTATTGCCAAGCCTTTTCATAATTAATGGAACGAATTATAGAAAAAAAACTTAATTAATAAATGTCGTTCTTTTTTAAACTTTAACAAGGATCAAAGAAATTTTAAACTTTATCAATTTTTTAAATTTTAACAACTTTTCAACTTTATTTATATTTAATATCTACTATAACATATGAAAGTAAAATTAACACATAATAAATGAAGTGTTAAATTATACATTCATATAAAATATTTAATGAGATGTATTATAAATAAGACTGAATAAAACATTATCTTTCTGCTTTATAAATAGAACTGCATGAGTAGTGATTTTAATAGATAATAAAAATAATATCAAATTCGGTGGAGACTGAGCATAAATGCGAATGTGACTTGACAATATTTTAAATATAATTGTATTTAATAAGAAAATATTCATACCAAACAAAAAATATATATATCCGTATATAAAGTACTTGGGTTGAGTGGTTAACGTATAACAATTGATTAATTTGAAGATTAATGAAATTACTTTCAAGTATTAATATTTTTAAATTTATAAACTAATATATAATCTAATAATATAAATATACATTTCAAAGAAATCACGGAACAAATGTTAAATTAAATAATTTATTTAACTTCATCAATTTCTCAAATCAATTAATTAGATCTTATATTAATAATCATAAATTGTATTTGCATACTTTATATCATATTAGATTAATATATGAAAAATTTTATTTCATAGAATATAAATGTGATTATTTCAGGATTTCTAAAACATTCCTAGTACTAGTTTTAATTAATTATTTAAAGTGACTTTATATTATAATAAATATGTAGGGTTTTACTTCAAACCCAGTAAAATCACCTTTTTTTGTTACTTTTGAAGGTATCCTAAAATTGTTAAATGGATGGAAGGTTTCCTTGAGCTCGTTTGAAAAAGCGGTAGAGAAGTACTTTTACGCAAGTCGAGGTAAATATGTGAAGGGGATTATCTCGTTTTACGGAAAAACACTGTTGAACGTGTTTTTGGGCTCCTGAGAAGTTTTGCCAAACGGAGCCAAGAGATCTGTCAAATCTCCCTTATAATTTTGAGCAATTAATATCCAGTATTTTAAATAAAAAATGCTTAAACTTTCTTCTTCCTTTGGATTATACTTATATCAAAAATTTTATATTGATTATGTCAAATTTTTTAATCAAGCATAACATAACCATGCATCATATTTTTTATTTGAATTTATGATTAAATGATAACAATTCTAAAACTAGAATACATATTTACATGTGATAGGAGAACTTCACATAAATATTTTTTCAATATATTTTTTCCCACCAAATGTTTTTTTCAATCTAGAGCAAAATTTAAATCTGTTACTATTAAAGTCAAGGCTTATTTTGACTAAAATAATGGAAGATTTAGTCTCAGGTCCCAAATAAACAAAATATTTAAGGAATGATCCCATGGATGAAAATATTTAATGAGAGGTCACATATATAACACGAGGTGTTGTCAATACAACGCATGCTATTGTCAATACAAGGACCTCATGTTGTTAATGTGAACTTTCATTAAATATTTTCATTTATGGGATTATTACTTAAATATTTTATTTATTTGGGATTTGAAGACTAAATTACCCTAAAATAATTGATTGGCGTGGACCCAGAACAGTCTTATAGCACCTGGTCCTGACAAAGATAGGCGTCAGCCAGGACGGAAGTGAAGAAGAAACCCAAAAAAAGATGTAGGCCCGGCAAAGAAAATTCTGGCCGCGCGTAGCTTCACCGTCCACGCTCTTCGAAAGACCACACCACGATATTTTCCCGAGAATATAGGAGGCGAGTTATTGAATGAGTATTCGAAAGGGAAAGCGACGGTACAAAAGGAAGGTCCACTGGACGCGTGTATCGAATATTCACCAGATTTGAATTTGTGGTTTTGATTCCGCAGCTCACTGTCTACTGCTCTTATGGCGCGGGCAATGATAACTTACTATGATAAGCTGATATGCATACTAGATAAGTTACATCGCTTATGTCTGATAGGTCAGTAGAAAAAGGAACGCCACCGTGTACAACGCATCGAAGATAGCGAGGCCGAGTTTCTCTCTTCTTCTTATCCGCAGCCTTTCTAACCCTAGAAATTCTCAAAGTTCGAGCCTGTCTAATTTGGACAAGCTAAATTCTCGGGGATCTTCAGGTTGAGGACCATGTGTGAGTTTAGATTCATAGTTGAGCCGTGGGGAGTCTGGATATACAAGCTCTGACTTGTCTCTGCTTAATGGAATTGAAAGCCTCTGCTCTTTTGGATCGACTGGTCGTGTATTTTTGATTGAATATCGAAATTATTGTTGCGTTTTTTATATTTGAG
>JANTPZ010137675.1:0-20820 GCA_025593235.1 Vachellia pachyceras
AGCTAATGAAACTTCAGAAAGAAGAAGCCTTGAAACTACTGAAGAAGAAGGAGAAAACAGAGAATCTGATCAAGGTGTGTGACATTTTCCACTTTTTTTTTAATTCCCTTGAACCGTTTCATTCTTGTGGCTGATAACCCACATGTAAACTAAAAACTATACTTACACTGCAGAAGTCAAAGAAGAAGAAACAGAGCAAGGAAGATAAGAATTCTGATCCAAACAAGCCAAAGAGGCCACCATCGTCATTTCTGCTATTCAGGTGAGAGTTCATTGGGTTACATTAAATTGAAGCTAGGTTTAGAGACCAGTGCTTAAAATGGTGGTTTCGTTATGCAGCAAAGAAGTGAGGAAGAGCATACAGGAGGAACGACCAGAGATGAATAACTCTACACTGAACTCACTCATATCAGTGAAGTGGAAGGAACTGACCGAGGAAGAGAGAAAAGTGTGGAACGGCAAAGCTGCAGAGGCAATGGAGGCATACAAGAAGGAAACGGAGGAGTACAATAAGCTCATAGCAGCTAAGTTGGACCAGAAAACAGAAGAAAGAAAGATTTAAAAGAAGACTTGGGGTGTTCAAATTTCAATTGAACATGACCTGCCATCAGCGTCATCATCATCCTCTGCTTATTGTTTTAGTGATATTACTGATTAATATAGCTTTCTCTAGAATCTGTGTAATGGTTGTGAAGCTCTCTCAAATGCAAATGCCTTAGCATGGCAGAGCCTTGACCTGCTCAAGCTTTCTCTAGAATCTGTGTAATGGTTGTGAAGCTTTCTCTAATGCAAATGTCTGAGCATGGCAGGGCCATGACATGCTCAAACTTAGACCCTTTCTTCTCATAACTGTGAGCATACCCTTTCTTCTCATAACTGTGAGCATACCCTTTCTTCTCATAACTGTGAGCATATATATCCCAGTTGGGGGGGACATGTGGAATATAATTAGAATTATAGAACAAGCGGGGGGGACCCATGGGATTTGGCGCCCAGCGTTTTCTTATTCAACCCGTAACGTAGAGAATGGATGGCGACGACCTTTAGTCGTCCACATTCGTCCAAACTCAAAACTGTTTTTGCCTTGATGCTACATTTTTCTTATATAATTTGTGCTTACCTGAGAACTTTGTTTCTAAAATCCGTAAAAACCATCTTAAAATTCATAAAAATCAACTTGAAATACGTAAAACTATCTAGAAATCCATAAACTCTTTTCTCCCAACGAAATTCCCAAACTGTGAGTAGTGGTAATTTCAAAAAGCAGTGTGAAGAACTTAGTCGGGTTGGGAATTGCATATAGCGCCAAAGCTAAAGCCAACAAAAAAAAAACAAGTTGGGAAGTTTCCACCAATGCCGTTTTCCGTTGGTGGGCGTTGCCAAATTCAAAGAGGGCAGTGATTATTATCAAGAAGGAAACAAACTGCCTTTTTGCTTTTGCAGTTGCTGGCGCACCAGCAGAAACGCATCCTACAAAAATCTGTCCACCATCGTAAATCAAATTTTACATTTCGGTTGCATACATGTATATTTGATAGTGTGTGTGAGAGATTTGTTATGATGCGTGTGATTATCAATAAGTAGACATTTTAATAACACCAAACTCCACATTCTGTACGTTTATGAAATAATTTTTTTAACGATGTACATAAATTAAGACAAACATCTTAAAATCCGTAAAAAATATATTAAAATTAATAAAAAGTATCTAAAAATCTGTAAAATTATATCAAAATCCGTAAATCATTGTTATTTAACTATCGATCCAAATGACTCAATTATCGTACACACACGCAGAGACACACGGACCACAAAATGCTATGCTTTGTAAATGATGCTTTGTTTGCATTTCAGCGTGTACGCAAGGAAATACATTTTGTCATTTTCAAGGCTATACGCAATTGAAACCTCAAATAAATGTTTTTTTTCCCTTTTTTTGGATCAGTACCACTTTCACAAAGGGGTTAGTCTAAATTTTTGGATGCCTCTTTGTTTTTTTTAAAAAAAAAATTAGAGGTGTTGCCACTGACGACGGCATCTCTCTTGCTGAAAATATCTCACGTCATTAAGTTAAAAGATTATTAATAGGCGAATGCCCTTTTCCTTCTACAACAACACATCCATTGAAATCAAATGTAGGCAGTTAGGAAGTGAAAAAATAAAAATAAAAAGTAATTTATCATTTTATCATTTCATTTTACTTTAATAATTGGCGCAAACTACACCTCATAAATTCGCTCCTCCTAGACTCTGCTCTCTCCTAAAGCTTATTTGGTTTTTCCTCTTAAAATCTACGTTTGATTTTAAAATTTAGATTTTATCTTAAAATCTATATTTTATCTAAATACTCACATTTTTCAGAAAAGTTATTTTGGATATAAAACCTCGGTTTGAAACCTAAGTTTAAAACAATGTATTTTCTTGTCAAAACACATTATTTCTCCTAATAAATTTTCTCTTCCCTACTTTTTTCTCTTTCCTACCTATTTTTTAATCGGAACCCGTAAAAATTAATAATTTCTTAAACACAATCACCCTTTAAAACATAAGTTTTATTTCTGAATCCGTAAAAGATATTCTCTAAAATCTAAGTTTTACCTCAGAATCTGAAAAAGCTATTCACATCAGAGTTTGCAAACGATTCCTTAAACATGGTTACCACGCCTGTTGGCCAACAACAAACAAATTATCTCACATCGAAAGGGGAAGAAAACAAGATAAATAATTGTTATATATATAATCGCAAGATAAGACGAGTCCCGTAAAATAAATGTCCAATCACAATAGGAACATTAAAATGAAAAGTTGCATATTAAAAAATTATACAAGATTTTAAATTTTTTTGGGACAATACCAAGTTTTAAAGTTAAAAAAAATGAATCTATTCTTTCGGGCATCAAAATTAGTCTAATTAATTGAACCAACTTGATAAGCTCCAGTCCATCGAAAGTTGACCAAAAGCACTATAAAAACGGATCAAATCATTGAAGGATTTGAATCCCTCAATTGAAAGGTTTTAAATTTTAATAACCAAATTGCAACAATAATATATTAGCTATTGTGCTTGATATAAGACTCTGGGGTTTAATTTAAAAAAATAGAAAATGTTAAATAAATTATTTAATTATAGAATATATGACATGATTTATCCATAAAACTCATGCTATTATTATATAATGCATCAGTTTATAAATAAAAAAATGAAGTTGGAGAAAAAATCTTTTTAGATTTCTTAAATTAGTTATAGTAATCACCTCTGTATAAAGAGGGAAGCTGTATTGCTTTGGGAAACAAATATTTAGGCCTCCCCTGCAGATTCACCTTCTCCTCCTTCTCATGTCACCCTCATGTACTTCCTATGAGAAGGTGTTTATTTGAAAACATTTAACTATCATCTAAAAGTACGTTTAACAGTGTTTTTTTGTAAAACGAAACAATCTCTTTCATATATTTACTTTAACTTATGCAAAAATATTTCTCTACCGCTTTCCCAAACGGGTCAAATATCGCATTTTCAGGCGAATGTCACGTTAGACGTTCTTCCACCAAATTAAACCGTGCAAGCAACCACAGATTCCACCTACAATTCAAATCCCTCGCTCCTCAATTCCCATCCATACAACAACACATCCATTGAAATCAAATGTAGGCAGTTAGGAAGTGAAAAATAAAAATTAATTTATCATTTTATATAAAAAGCCTCAAATTATTTTATTTTACTTTAATAATTGGCGCAAACTACACCTCATAAATTCACCTAGCTAGGTGATGGCCTCTACTCTCTCTTAGAGTTAGAGTTTGTTTTGTTTCTCTTCCTAAAACTAAGGGCTTGCTTGCCTCCTTTTCTTTAAATCTATATTGGATTTCAAAACATAAGTTTTATCCTAAAATTTAGGTTTTGTCTAAGTACAAAATTTTTTTTGAAAAGTTATTTTAGTTACAAAACCTCGGTTTGAAACCTAAGTTTTCTCTTTTCTACTTTTTTTCCCATTTCCCTTTCCTTTTTCCTACTTTTGCTTTCTCTTTCATCTTTCTTACTTTTTCTCTCTTCTCTCTCCTATTTCCTACTTTTCATTCTCTCTTTCCTCTTTCCTACATATTTTTTGCCTCGAAATCCGTAAAAGCTAATAACTTCCCAAACATGAATCACTTTTCAAAATCTAGGTTTTGTCCAAGTACTCACATTTTCAGAAAAATTGTTCTAGATATAAAACCTCAGTTTAAAACCCATGTTTTAAATAACTATTTTATTGTCAAATCACACTCTATTTTCTAATAAATTTTCCCTTTCATATTTTTCATTTCTTTCTATTTCCTCTTTCCTACATATTTTTTACATTGGAATACGTAAAAACCAATAATTTTCTAAACACAATCACCTTATAAAATCTAAAGTCTGTCCTAAAATCCGTAAAAATTATTATCTGAAAGCATTTTGAAACGAAGCGTAAACATGATTACCACGTATGTTGGCCAACAACAAACAAATTATTTCACATCGGAAGGGGAAAACAAGATAAATAATTGTTATATATATAATCGCAAGATAAGGCGAGTCCCCTAAAATAAATGTTCAATAACAATAGGAACATTAAAATGAAAAGTTGCATATTAAAAAATCATACAAAATTAAAGTTTTTTTTTGGACAATACCAAGTTTTAAAATTAAAAAAAATGAATCCATTCTTTCGGGAATCAAAATTAGTCTAATTAATTGAACCAACTTGATAAGCTCCAGTCCATCGAAAGTTGACCAAACGCTCTTTAAAAACGGATCAAATCATTGAAGGAGTTGAATCCCTCAATTGAAAGATTTTAAATCTTAATCATCAAATTGCAACAATAATATATTAGCTATTGTGGTTGATATAACAGTCTGCGATTAATTTAAAAAGTAGAAAATCTTAAATAAATTATTTAATTATATAATATATCACATGATTTATCCACAAAACTCATGTATATTATTATATAATGCATCAGTTTATGAATAAAAGTTAATTTGGGGAAAAAATCTTTTTAGATTTCTTAAATTAGTTATAGTAATCACCTCTATATAATAGACCTCCCCTGCAGGTTCAGGCTATGGTGTTCTCCTTCTTCTCATCCCACCCTCATGTTCTTCCTATAATAATATCGCATTTTCAGGCGAATGTTACGTTAAACGTTCTTCCACCAAATTAAACCGTGCAAGTAACCACAGATTCCACTTGCTTCCACCCTACAATTCAAATCCCTCACTCCCCAATTCCCATCCATGACGATCCAGGTCAAAGGCAGCCCCGTCACCGACATCCTCCGCAACGACGACGCCGGAGCTGCTTTTGTCCTTCAGTCTAAAGGTCCACCGCTTCTTCTTCTTCGTGTAAGCCATCATATTACAGATTTTCCCCCTTGTGTTGAATGATTCGGTATTTCTACTTTGTACACAGGTCAGTGGTGGCATGCGGGGTTCCATTTGACGACGGCGATCGTCGGACCCACCATACTCACGTTGCCTTACGCCTTCAGAGGATTGGGATGGGTATTGGGGTTCTTTTGCTTGACGGCGATGGGCGTCGTCACCTTCTACTCCTACTTCCTTATGTCCAAAGTGCTTGATCATTGTGAGAAATCCGGCCGCCGCCACATCCGCTTCCGCGAACTCGCGGCCGACGTTTTGGGTGAATTAATCGATGGAACTCACAACTCTTTCTTTCTTGTCCTTTTCCTATCATTCTCTCTCATTCATTAATTATTAGTATTAGTAATTACCAATCATAATCGCACTGCTAATTTCATGTTGGCACATATATCGTATCCCCCGCCAACTCCCATAACTTGTTATTGGAACTCTGTTTCGCTTCCTCTTGTTCCTCTGTTCAATGTTTCGCATGTCTTACAATCTACTCTAGACCTACCCTGATTAGTTAGTTTTCAACGAATTGCTCATGAGTTCTTTCTTTTTTGGGGTGCAATGATAGGGTCTGGTTGGATGTTCTATTTTGTAATATTTATTCAAACGGCAATCAACACTGGGGTTGGTGTGGGAGCCATTTTGCTTGCTGGCCAATGCCTTGAGGTTTGCTCCCTCCTTCTTTACCGATGCATGTGTATCATCCTTATCCATCGATCTGTTTGTAAAATATCACCTTCCTTATAATCACAGGGCTGAAACAAGATATGGGTCTTATTTCTGTCGTTTTCAAATCAATTGATTATAATTAAGAAACGGAAGTTATTCCACACAGTTGGGTTATTAACAATTTTTTAATTATATTTGTACCCCCATTCGGTTTTGTATCTGTCCATTCCATGGTAAATGTCCCATGCTCTGTTTCTGACTTTCATCTGGTTCCTCCCCATCTTTTACTGGGCATGCCCGGTATTTAGAAAAGTCAGACGTCCAATCTGTTTGAAGCCTGAAGGAATACAAATTTTCTTTATTAAACATCCCTCGCCTGTTATCAACCACCCCCTCATTTTATGGAATCTGTCCATAGAGAGTTCTGGTATCTTGCGTAGCTGCACTGAATTAATTTACTTTCCATTTATCTGCAGAACACTGTGTCCGATAGATATGAATCTTTCTACGTAGCAGTGAGCTAGCGAGGATATTTGTGAACAAGGATGGATTAGATATTAAATTTGATAGTATATTTCAGCATAGATCCTTTCATTAAATTAAGGTTATATGGTCAAAACTTTTTCCGCTTTGGAATATATGCTATGTCCCACATCCGCTCGCTATTTTATTCGCTCATATATTATAGTCTGGATTAAAACCTTTTCTGGTTATGGGGTAATAGCATCTTATTAAACAAATTTTTAATTTCTCAAGATTGATACCTCCACTTTTTTGTGGGTGAAAGCTAAATTTGTTTTTTTAACCAAGACTACGTATGGTAGTGAAATGCCACTTGGCACGCGATTCGTAGTGGACATCCATATCCACATACATATTTAGGGGTTTCTGTGTACTGGGAGTGCGTAGGTCATATCAAGAGTCAGTGCAATAAATGAGTAACTACTAACTGGTTCCTCTCCCTGAGCCCAGTCCTTTATTTCTGCACATATTATTATGAAGTCGAGTCTTGTCTTGCGTATGGAAGTTTGGAAAATCTGTCGTATTTAAAAACATAAACCATGGCCAAAAAAACATAAAATTAAGTGCGTCCGAAGAAGAACTTCAATTGGAATCTAGTATTCCCGAACCAACTGATGACATTGACTGCAAAAGTGCTGGAGAATAGCTGTGTCTAGATTTCCTCCAAATTGAAGTGCTTAACATATAATTAATATAAGGTTTTGTTTTGTAGTGATTTTATGGGAACCAATGTTCACTTATTAACTGATGCTGGACATTGATTTGCTATAGATTGTGTATTCGAACCTGTCGCCACATGGGCCCCTCAAATTGTACCATTTCATAGCAATGGTGACAGTGGTAATGGTAGTTCTGTCTCAGCTTCCATCCTTCCATTCTCTGCGACACATCAACATGTGCTCTCTGCTTCTGAGCCTTGGCTACAGTTTCCTAGTGGTTGGCGCTTGCATTCACGCTGGTAATAACCAAGCGCATGAATATGTATAGTACACTAGACTAGACTCGTATAATCCATTATCATATCAAGTGACTTGTTAACATTTTGCAGGTTTATCAGCAAAAAGCCATTCAATAGACTATTCCCTAGAACCCAAAAAGTCTGCACGGGTTTTCAGTGCCTTCACTTCCATCTCCATAATTGCATCCATATTTGGGAATGGTATTCTGCCCGAGATACAAGTAACAATGTTACTCTTTCACAAGTTGATCAATTAATGTCCATGCATAACACTCGATCACACTTCAAGCTTAGGCATTATATTATATAGCATGTCAAAGTTTTTTATGTGTGCTTGATTTTCTCATTTGTGCGATGACATGTTGAATGTTGCAGGCAACTCTAGCACCACCTGCAACTGGGAAGATGGTCAAAGGGCTTTTCATGTGTTATGGTGTGATTTGTGTGACTTTCTACTCTGTTGCAGTGTCTGGATATTGGGTGTTTGGAAATAAGTCCAGTTCAAACATTCTTAAGAGTCTGTTGCCAGATGAGGGACCTTCTCTAGCTCCAACATGGGTACTCGGCCTCGCTGTCATCTTTGTTCTCCTTCAGCTCTTGGCGATTGGCTTGGTAAGCTCAGAGAGTTGTGATTTGTAACGAGCAATTTTAAGAATACTAATGATTGTCCCAATTAACACAAACACGTGACAGGTTTATTCTCAAGTGGCTTATGAGATAATGGAGAAGAAATCAGCTGATGTGAGGCAGGGGATGTTTTCCAAGAGAAATCTAATCCCTCGCCTAATTCTTAGGACAATTTACATGATAATGTGTGGGTTTGTGGCAGCCATGCTGCCATTTTTTGGAGACATAAATGGTGTGGTCGGTGCTCTTGGCTTCATCCCTCTGGATTTTGTTCTCCCTATGCTTCTGTACAACATGACGCACAAGCCTCCCAAATCATCCTTCACCTATTGGATCAACATGTCAATCATTGTCGTCTTCACAGGTGCAGGAATTATGGGCGCATTCTCTTCCTTAAGGAAACTGGTTCTTGATGCCAACCGATTTAAGCTCTTCAGTAGTGATGTTGTTGATTAATCTGATCCAATGCGTACATAAATAAATCTTACTACAGCAACCACACACAATTTTCTGCACATCTCTGGCTGCGCGCGCACATATATATCCATTCATAACCCTTTCTAAGTTCCGAAACAGAAGGACAGAGCCAAAAGATAATGCGCTGACCTCAGCGTTGCTGTTGTACTATTTGCTACTTGCTACAAGTTGCTAGGCTCATTATTCAACAAAGGGAGTCTGCAACTATAGAGTCGTTAACCGTAGATTGGAACGAGTTTGAATACTTTTGGTGTTGCTGCATAATAGTTCATGTATGCATATGTAGGGTGTTTTAGGGGAAGACCACGCTATAGGATTGGGTGTCTTAGCCTTACCTTTGATTTCTGTTCTTCTTACTTTTGTTCATTTTTTTAAGTTATAAAAAAATGTCTTTAAATTACTTTAGACTTGAGACCAATCCCTTTTAAAGATTCATAGAGTAAAATTTTTTTCCTTTTCTTTTCTAACAAGTGCACTTCCTAAAATTTGAACATGTGTTCAAATTTTTATTTTATTTGAACATGTGTTCTTCTACTTCCTAAAAAGGTAATATTAAATTATATATTTAGGAAATTATTAAACACTTACTGATAGAATTGGAAAGAGAATCATGTAAATATACAATCTTATAGAAAAAAATTATTTTTATAAAAAAAATAAAATAAAAAGGTTGGCGAGTTGCGGATTGAGGATTTTCGGCCCGCATTCCTAACCTTAGCAAAATGTATGACCTCATCATTGGCTGAAAGGGGACAAAAAAATGAGTGGCCCAAAGAATCTCATGCCCGCTTTTGTTTCGGTCGGTACATTTCAAAAGCCCAGTTCTCTTGGATTTGGGTTGTTCCTACTTCACATATGGACAGTTTGTCCAATACTTAATTTTCTTGCTCCCTTTTCCATTACTTGACTTCTTGCGTATCTCAATCTGAGCACGGAGACACTTCGATGTTGTATCGAGAGAGAGAGAGAGAGGCCCTTCAATGATATGGGTTTCCTTTGGGTCAAAGTCAAACATATATTACTCGAGATAAAGCACCTTTTAAACTAGATGTTCCATGTTTTCAATGTACCAACTTCCTGTCCTCAGTACACAAGACACGTAACTTTTTTTAAAGAGATTAAAAATGTTAATTAAACTACTTAATTATAATATGTATTTATATACTGATTTATAAGTTAAATAAATTAATTTCGTGGTTGGTCAAAAAATAAAAAAATAAATTAATTTCGTGTAAAATAATAAATATATTGGTTATTTAATTTTTTTCTCATAACAAAAATTAACAGACTGTACGCCACGTAAAGTGTTAGTAGGACAATTATCACGTACATGAGTTTGCATGTCATATTGCTAAACTAAAATTGCTTTCCCTCTGCCTCTCGATCAGTAATTTTTTATGGTGAGGTGCATCCAGAAGATTAGCCAATTCGACTGTTTGAATCATATCAATGTGAGTCAGTTTGACTGTCTTAATCAAATCAATATGATCGTATGTTAGGTAAGACTCTAACAATAAACTAGTATATTTTAAGAACAGGGAAAAGGGTAATCAAACGTTTTTCTCTAATCCAAGTATATTTTTAGAGAGAATAATACAAAAGCAGCCGCGTCTAGTAACACTTCTGAGGAGCCTAAAATCCCATTCAACATTATTTTTCTATAAATGAGATAATCTCCTTCACATATTTACCTCGACTTACATAAAAGCACTTCTCTACCACATTCCTAAATGAGCTCATTAACTTTTCAATGTACAAAGCTCACGTTGGCATCACAAAATGACTTAATTTCTCTGGGTTTTTTCCTGAAACTCCCTCCACTATCGACTGATACCAGTGCCGTTGACCACAGAATATAATATTAGGAAGGGGTGAGACCAATGACTACTTTATTTAAGAAAAAAAACCAACAATTTTCATTATATAAAATGATAACAAAAGCTTAGATAGCTACAAATTATCACATTGAAAAGTCAGGTCATGGAGAAGAGGAAGACCAAATGCACTTGTTACGAGACTGATGTAATGCTAGGGAAATATGGCGCTTATTGATCAAACCCTCCTTAGGGGAAGATTTCTCTTCATTCCAAGGAATTGACTGGGTTAGGTGGAACCTTAATGCCCCGTTCGGTTAGTTCTGGGTGAAGCGGATGCGGGGCGATCATCAAGGGAGAGAGTGGTCAATGGTTGGGGGGCTTCAGCTGCAAACTTACCACAGTTCCTCCTGCTATTGCCAAAATTATTACGATCATCCATGGACTACAGCTGTGTTGGAATCGAGGCTACAACAAGGTCATCATCAGCACTGATTGCATGGAGGCGATTAACCTGATATCCCGGGGGTGTAACGCCAACCACCCTTTTAAAGATATTATTGATGAGGCACGCCCAATTACCTCTCGGAACTGGAGTATTGTGACTCGCCACATGCCTAGGGAGGTTAACACTCCAGCGGATAGATTAACCAAAATGATGCACAATTTGATGGGAAATTTTTGTTATTATGATAATCCACCTTTTGAGTTACATGTAAGTGGTTTGGATGGAGGCGATCCTATGAACCAAACTGTTGTATAATGCTTTAAGCATCTTTTATGTTATCCAGATTTAGATTGGCACTAATTAAAGTGATAGATCCTATGAACAAAAGTCAGGTCATGGATCTATCACTTTAATTAGTGCCAGTGATAATGGTTGTTTCACTTAAGGAACAACAATTTTAATTATGTGAAATCACGACAAAACCATCACCAACCATACTTAAACCCAACATCAAATGTCCAAATTCATATGTAGTAGTTAGATAAGAGGTGATAATGCAAGTTTCCTGGCAATATATAAAGCCATGATTGGAGATTAAGGGATTGTTTGGAAATTAATTCTAGAACCTAGGTTTGATTTCAAAACCTAGGTTTTACCTCAAAACCGAGGTTTTGTTCAAGCAAATTTTTTTTCCCAAAAGCTATTTTGGTTACAAAACCTCAGTTTGAAACCTAGGTTTTCTCTTTCATACTTTTTCCTCTCTTCTCTTTCATACGTTTTCTTTCTTTCTCTTTCATCTTTTCCTCTTTCCTACCCACTTTTGCCTCAGAATCCGTAAAAGCTAATAACTTTCCAAATATAAATCACTTTTCAAAATATAAGTTTTGCCTCGAAATCTGTAAAAGCTATTTTCCAAAATCTATTCTCCAAAACTTAGGTTTTACCTCAGAATCTGTAAAAGCTATTTTCAAAATCACATCCAAACAAGCTTTAAGTGTTTATCTGGACAATCACAAAAAAAACATTTAAAAAAATTACTTATATAAAAATTGAGATAAAAATTCTCTTACATATTTATTTAAAATTCTGTAAAATTATTTAAAATATGTTAATACAAACATTTACTATGAGATGCTAGTATATCCTATTTAGAGTTTTACATTTGTAAAACTAATCAAAAATGACTTTGTGGACACGCCCTCCCCGTCACTTGAGCAATACACAGTTGGCCGGTCCAAATAATTTGAAGATTTGTGAGGTCGGCCGCCAGATGTCCAAATCTTAAAGGCAGATGAATGCATAGCCTTTCAGCCAGCGAGCTTGGACTATTGCTATATTAAATATTTTATATCTCTTACTACCTTTTAATTGAAATTTTTGAAATGCTTTCAAAATAACAATTCCATATTGTCTATGATATTTGAAATCTATTTTGTTAGTAAAAAAATCTATATTCTTTTTTTTTTTACCTTTCACACAGACAAACTTCTTGATAAAATAAAATTTTAAATTGTGATTGATCCTATTTATATGCAATTTACAGTATGTTTCACAAAGGTTAAGAAGAACCTTAAAACCTTATTAATTATGGGTTAAAATTCATCAGATTTAACATCCAACTCTATCCCTATTTGATGTTCATGTTAAAGAAGAGTGAATAGAAAATAAATAGGAGGAAGTACATATGCACATATGTAATCCTGTGGATGTTGGATATATAATGCACGATTTGTTGACAAACCACAATTGGACAATGGAACGGTGACGCGTGACATGAAACGATTCAAAGGGTGTGGCCAGTCTTGTATGTTTAGCATTTTACCTTAATTAATAAATGAAACTTGAGACACAATTCATCAAGGGGCCACCCTCACTCCACGTAACGTCCCCCAGTTCCCCAGTTGAACCGCTTCATGTATTCAACGATAATAATTATTATTTTAATTATCATAGTAATTAAGTATGCAATTTGGGTTGGCACTGTAATTAATCTGCGAAAGCGAGTTTTGTAATACAATCA
This sequence comes from Vachellia pachyceras, assembly GCA_025593235.1. Lineage (NCBI taxonomy): Eukaryota > Viridiplantae > Streptophyta > Magnoliopsida > Fabales > Fabaceae > Vachellia > Vachellia pachyceras. The sequence goes on from JANTPZ010137675.1 coordinate 12,931, forward strand.
AAGAACGAAGAATGGACAGTTGGAAAACAATGGAGAGAAGTCAATTAGTAGCGTTATATATATATTGAGAATGAACGAACGGTGTATGCAAGTAAGCCGTGAAACCCATTAGCCTTTTTCAGGTCTCTCCATGTCATAACCGACGCGTTCGCTTCCTTCACCAACCAAGTAACCACCACATAAACCCAACGCTCCTACTTCCTCTTCTCTCTCTGCTCTTCTTTTTCTTCAAACCCCTTCGGGTCGATCATGGCGAATCCTTCTTCTTCTTCTTCTTCTTCAAATCCCAACAAAGCCGCCGCCGCCACCTTGTGGGACTGTGGCAGCACACTCTATGACTCCTTCGAGCTCAACTCCTTCAAGCGTCATCTCGACTCTGCCATCTCTAATTCCGCCAGAAGTCTCTCCATGCCTCACCTCTCCGACCGCCGACTCCCGGAGCCTCCGCAGCCCCCTCCTCAGCCCACAATGTCCAAAAGGCCCTTCAAAATCTCTCGCTCCCTCCACAAGTTCCTTCGCTCCGTTTTCAAGCTCAACAACAATCACCACCACAATTATAAAAATCTTAATAAATCTTCGTCCTTGAATTCTTCCAGCGGTATTTTCGAGGTACCAAAGAAATCCAGAGACCGTTACTTGGTGGTTTACGACAAGTCAGGGTCGGTGCTCTCGGCCATCCCAGAGCTGCCGGAGTTTGAGATGGCGAAGGTTTCGCCGGATTTCTCTTCGCTGGTCAGAAGGTCAGCTTCGGAACGCTTTAATCCCACGACAATCGGTAATTCCTGTGCCTAAGTGACCCATATATAGCTGGCTTTTAAGCAGTAGGATGTGATAGGATCCATATACTTTATAGGTTAATTACTATATATGATGGTGATAATATAACAACGTAGCATATGTGTATAGCGTGTGCTATGTCTGTGGATTAGTCTCTAGTTTTCGTGCTAAGTGGGATGTAATATTTTTCTCCTTTTTTTTGTACTATTTCGTGCGATAGTTGGACGCCGATAATCTGCCAGACCATTATGTGATATTAAGAATAGTTTATGATATATAGGAAAGCTTCTTCGTGGGGCAATATTTATATAAATTCATGCATATATATATATGTATGTATATGGAAATCCCATTCATCACAGTTTGATCCTTACTATATATATTGGAACAAAAACATGACTTTCGAAAAATATCAGCTTAGCTTGTTTTCCCTGGTCGCCTGGTTGGGTCTAAAAAATAATTAGACCTTCAAAGAATTTTAAAAGTGAAACAAGCAGTATTATTTATGACGTTTCTGAAAGGTTCACAAAAAATTGTACCAAGCAACCCCTCAGCCAGCTCGATGTTATTTTGAAATGAGATTTTGGATCGGCCAGAAACCTAAAGAGATTTTGAATTCCAGATGCTCTAAATAAAGCTCTAATTTGGTTTATTTATTGCATATAAACTGTATATAAAGTACTTTCTACTTAGTTTTGTCCAAAAAAAAAACTTGTTGTGTACGGTATCCCACCCCAACTCATGAATGGGTATTATTTATCGACTTAACTATCGTAATAAACATCATATTCAACAATATCCTTGTCTTGTCTATTTCTAACTAGCTAGTAAAGGAAATTAGTAGTGCATTAGGTATATGTGTATGTTCTACAACAACTGTTTTAACAATCATTATTGTGGTGAAAATTTTTAAATACACACTCGTTGTACAAATGATTAAATTGAGTGAATTAAACAGGTGATTGAGTTCCTAAAGTTTCATTAATGGAGTCATGTCCTACTAATTGGGTGTAGAGACCTCCTGCATGGTTGCTCTTACAAAGCTTTTGGAAAAAGATTTAACTGACATTGAAAAGGATCATTGTTAATTTACTGTTTTCATTTTTAGGCTAGTTCTATGTTATTTTATTGTACTTTAGGTTCTGTTGTTCTATTGTATCTGGACTAAGTAGGTGGTTTTTTTAACTTAATTGAAGCATTCCCTTGGGGAGAGAGAAATGCTAGGAAAAGGAGAAATCCAACGAGGAATTCTTTCCCTCAGGACTCGGGAGATCGAACCGACAAGTGATGAGAAATAATTAAGATATAAAATAATATTATATATGGAGGGAAATCAAAATGGAGTCATGTTATCTACGTTAGAATCGTATTCACTATTCATTGCCTCTCAACGTACGTATATGGAAATGTAGAGAAGTTTGGTTTGAATCATAATTAATTAGCGAAATAGCTAGGCACTTAAATTTTTTTCCATATATTGTTATGATGAAAACGTAAAAAACATAATTACATGGAAAATTGAGAAAAAGAGAATGCGGAATGATGATAAATTTAATGGATATGCATCGTATGTTTAGCTATATTTTCATTGTATATGGTTGAATCATTGTAGTATGCCAAAACCTAGAACAGCGACATGAGATGGAGGGGATAAGCTAAGGCACTGAGAAACACGAGTTGAAGACTTGGAAGTATTGGTTTGACTGTTCAAGTGTTAATGGTTACACAACTAAATGAAATATTTATGTACGTATAAACAACATATACTCCAAGAAGACAATATATATTATTATAGTATAATTACAATATATAATGGACTGCTATTTTTTTAAAAAACACAAAACTGATGCCGTACGTATCGGCTGGTTTAATAAGAAAAGGGGTACATTTAACTAATTAAATTAGGCAACCGGTCGAAAACTCTTAATCAAATCCATCAGGATAACTTATTGATGACTGGGATGAATTGGATTTGGCTTTGATATCACAGAATAAACGAAGAGAGGTTGGGTGGGGCGTAGGTTAATGAAGGGAGCGATGTTGGCCTTGAATGTGAGCATTTGATGTGACCCATGAGACAAGGTTGAGGGAGTGTATCTGTGTATGGGAGAGTTAAGTGTGGTGGGTCCAGAAATAACTTAAAGTGGGACATATACTTGTATCTTCATGGCTGATGATGCTAACCATACACTCTTATCAGTAAGTAGGTCGGTTCATTAAATACGCAGTGCTTCCTTTGTCACTCCTTCTTCATCACCCAACTCTTTCTATGATCCTAAACTCCTTGTGGCTTTCGAAAATGATGCTTTCATCACCATTCTCCTTACTAACACTTGCCAATAATAGTTTTGAAAATCATCATCTAGGAATTTATCATTATCGTTTATTACTTCTAGCTCCGGTTCTAAATACTATAATGGTATGTGATCGTAATAAAAATGTAACTTAATGGATTGCCCTTCCAATGGTTACTGTGAAGGACCGCGCTACGATATGATGGACCTATCTGGATACGGTGCGATCGAGGGGTGGGTCCTCGCACCCAATACGTACGTGCCGACTTGTGGCAATCCCGTCAGCGTTCAAAGAAGACGAACGAATATGAGAAAGAAGTTGATAATTAAGCCACAAACAGAGAAGATCTATGGCGTGAGGGAGCACCACTGGGAATCAATGGAGAGGCATCTGCATCTCTCTCTCTCTCTCTCTGGGGTCTTCACAGTCCTTCACATTCGTGGTGAGAACATAAAATTTGATAATTTGGAAGGAAAAAAATCTCAACTTATGTCATCGTAAGAACAAGGAATCATTACCAAGCCTCGATATAATTGATCAAAGGGTATTGTGCTGCCATGTGTCGACATGAATTGAGGGGGGAGATGCAGTGAATCGGATCCTCCGAGGGCAGTGTCCATCCTAAACACGAATCCTTATCATTGTTAAGGAGTGATGACGACCTATCAGAGAATAATTAATTAATGATAACGCTTGCCCAATACATGTAAGTCAAAATGTATGTGTATGTGTATGTATGTCCCATTCCAGTTGGAATTTACGTGGGCGGTTTAAAAAACTTTATCGTCCTCACCTTGGAGTGGCGGGTGATCGAGTCTAGTTAGCCTTAAAAACATTATATTTTCTAAAAGCAAGCAGGACACTGGTCCGTACAAGTACTTGTTCCATTCTACATTCTCATGAATCAGTTCAGTTCATACTTCATACATGTTGATTTTCGTATAAAGTTTGCCTATTTACAAAAGTCGGATATTCTCTTAATTATAAACAAGATCAAACAACTGGACGAGTTAAGTTATTAAGTGCTCCCAGGTGATGGGAGGAGGCAACAAGAATTGGATTAAAACCCTTTAGATAACAAAAAAGCATCCGCAAATGTATGTATTAATGACTGCCATCTTAGAATCTAAGGTTGCTCTCAAAATTAAGGATAGCCCCATACACACACTAGATTAAAGAAGTTAATAATATAAGAACCAGCTCACTTTTTTTAAAAAATTAAAGAAGTTAAATACATTACTTAATTATAACATATATTTTAAAATATTTATATGTCATTAGATTGTATATTAGTTCATAAGTTAAGTAAATTAGTATAGAGAAAAATAATAAATATATCAATTATTAGCTTTTAATGTTTCCAAAAATTTTAACCGACTTTTATATTAAGTATTAAATGTAGTAATTAGGGAGTTTTTTGACCTAGTCAATATTGCTTTTAACCAACTAACCATAAGACCAACAAGGAAGAAAGAAGAACACATCCCATGACCGAAATTTCTCCCACCCTCTAATCATATTGCTTTTAAATTGGAGAAGGGTTACTGAGTGATAATGAGAGGATTCAAATCTGTTTTTTATTTATTTATTTAGAGTGGCTGATATTAATAGCATAGGGTTATTCAATAGGATCACATATGTGACCTCCCACTTATCAAGACAACTTTCAAATTATGAAGCTACAAGATCATTAGCATTTGTCTTCTCTCTCTTCATGCCGTGAGCGGCTAACCGTTTTTTTTTTTTTGATACATCTAACCGTTTTTATTAGACTACATGCAAATTGGTTCGAATAAGTAGTGTGGTTCCTATACTTGCTTGAGCCTGCCAATATACTTGCATGCTAGCTATGTCGCATTCAACAGGCCGATCTTGATTCTGGATATGGGCTCCGGAGTTTGAGCCCACTATCACCATTAAGGCCTCCCATGGGAAAATTACATGAAACGGTCCACTCACCTCCTTCCTTCAGCAGCCCATGGGAAAATTAATAGGGAAATTTATTGGGAGGTCCCAAATAAGGGATTTATTTAATGAATGATCCCAAAAAATAAAATATTTATTCTGAGGTCCCATTGACAACATGAGTTGTTGTCAATCCAGCGCATGATGTTGTCAATAAAAGGACTTCATGTTGTCAATGGGACTGCAGAATAAATATTTTGTTTTTTGGGACCATTCATTAAATAAGTCCCTTACTTATAACATGATGAAGTAAGATTTAAATCCTCGTTGAAAATGGTACTTGATCCACTTATGTGCTTCATTCATGCAGCCCATGTGAGAATTAATACTAGTTGAATGAGCCGGTTTCTTATAATATGATGAAGCAATATTCAAATTCTTATTAAAGGAGGTATTCACCATTTAGCTACAATTATGCCTCGAATATAATTACCTTCAAATACATGACTAGCTTTGCGCCTAGTGGGGAAAGGCCTTCACCCAGTTTTTTTTTTCCTGAATCAAACCCTGGAATCCATTATCCAAAACAATAGCATTACGGGGGTAGCATACCCCTTCCACCGGAAGGAGGTGGTTCATCAAAATAATAAAAGTTATCATACAAATCATCAGCTATTTTAGTTAAATTATTTGCCAATATGTTATCATCCCTTGGTATATGTTAAAATACAATGTCCCAGCTATTAACTAAGACGTTCTGAGCTTCATCCATGATATCCTTAAAGGGGTGTCCAGCATCACTAACATCCTTAATACAATCCTCATCCAATTTTAATCTCAATCGTGGCCACTGGTTGTATAGAGAATTAGAGATCGGACTTCTTTTTTCTGGCGGCTAGACAGATTGGAAAACCTAAAACGGACAAAAATAGGCCCAGAGGGTGGGATCACCATTGACTTCACCCTTGCCTACGATTCGTGAGAAATGCAACGCTTCCCGGTGTTCGCTTCCTCCGCGAGAATGGCCTTCTTTTACTTCAGTACTAACTGTAAATCTGCTAAAAAAAAAAAATTACCCCTTCGGTTTCTGCTTCTTGCTTTCCTTTGTTGCTTGGGCCTACAAGTGAGTTTTACAGACTCTTTCTTTTTTTGTTTTTCCGTTTCCAGGCTCCGGCCTCCAGCAACTTAGATGTTCTGGCATTTATCGGTTATTTCAAGAAGGTAAATGGTTGTTTATGTATCCTGGCATTTGCTTGTCACAAATAATTAATGCTACAGTCTCCACCGTAGCATATTGACACCGAACAGGCTTCGAATTCTAAGAACGCGTTCAGATGTACCTGCTTGAATGGTTTAACTTGTTTCGCGAGTGAAGACTAGAATAACTTCAGACTCTTTTAGGGTCGTCGAGGAAAACAGATACGGATGAGCTAGGCGCTAATTTAGCGTTTTCCTGGACAATTCACTAGGTTGTCAATACATTCTGTGCATCGTCGTCATCATCATCCTGATTATTAACTTGTGCATCATGTACTGTTTCTTTTGTAGCATCCTATATCTGCGTCACTTTTTTTCATTTTCTGTTCCGGCCCTCGTCGGATCAAATTAAGCTTAGATTTTTCGGTTGTTTGTTGGGCAGTGTGAATTAAGCCACTGACAGGTTTTTAAAACCAATTAATGATAAATAAATCAAAACACACAAGGTTTGATAGAACAATCTTCATTTCGCGCAAAGCTGCTAATTTCTTTCACGGTGATCTTTGCTTTCATTTCTTGTTCGGTTGCCACTCAACAGTTCTTTCTCCTTCTTCCTTTACTTGCCCAATTCTTTCAAGTTATTCTTGCTGCTCCCTGTTGATTACACAATCGGGCAGAGTACCAGCTGACATATTCGATGACTTAACTTTTCCTACTGATGTATTTCACTTTCATTACATCAATTTGATTGTCATGACATTGTCCTCTTTCTGCTTCCATTATGTAGCGAAAATTGTGTAATGGGACTTTGTCTAGCGTGGATCAGCTACATGATGATGGGGCTGAATCACTTCTCGCTCTAATCAACTTGTCGATGTGATTAGACTGAGACAGGACATTTCAGAACAAAATATGCTCTTCTGATCGAGAAGTTTAAATATGAGAAGAAACATGAGATGCATTTTTAGTATTTAAAAGTCATTCTTTTTGGTTTTATATTCCACATAAGGACATTCTTGGCTTGCACTATTGGTTTCTAATTTCTATTCCCAGGAAGGAAGGAAATTTAGAAGAAAATACAGCCACTCCCAATTATTGGCTGGGATTTTCGCTTCAAACCTTTATTCTCAGACAATTCCTTCAGCTTTTGGATATCACTTTTTATGATATTTTTCTAACCATTCTGTAAGATGGAAAATGAATTTAGGATGTTGAATTTCAAGCACATCATATCTTAATAAGCGTGAAATCTTGTGATATCATAGTCATCAAATCATATTCTCTTTTAACTTCCTTTTTCTTGGGCTGATGTATTGTGCTACACTACAGATAATTCCTTGAGTGGCGACTGCCTGCTGCGGTCTTCTGCTAAAGGTATAACAATGGGAATCCGGACCTTATATGATTCTGATTCATGTTTGAAAGTGAATACTGCTAACGCTGCAAAAATTGTTATTGCAATCTTCAGTGAAATTTTTTATTGTTATCATTGCTGCTCCATTGTTTTGTGGTCCACAGTTTTCCTACCTTAGAGTTCATGCCATGGTTAACAGGCGTGATTGAACAGCTGTTGCATCAAATATTGAAAATTATTTATATGATACATCTCTAATACTAAAAAATTATGGGAAAAATCCCGGGGTGTCAAAAGGGAAATTTGGGTCAATGTCCACAGGATCAATAGGGAAATTAAAATCGAGGATCGGAGAATTGCTG
>JANTPZ010137676.1:0-15887 GCA_025593235.1 Vachellia pachyceras
TTATCCAAATCAGAGTAATGCAATGTCTGCAACAACAGTGTCGTCGGCTTCGTGTCGTACCTCTGCTTCTCCATACTCCTCTCCGTTTGCCACCTCGTCGTATCACGCGCCACCTGCCCCAGCCACTCCATTATCTCCTCCACCGCCTCCCTCCACCCCTCCGCCGGCGACCGTCCGTCCCCTCCCTCCTCCCGCTCCTCCCCCCTCAACCACTGCCCCCTCATCATCTTCTTCCTCACATTCTCCTTTAGTCTCTCCGGCAGCATCTCGTACAGCGCATCACGATCGCTATCTCCTATCGTCCCTGGCGAGTGTAGGCAACGCTCCGCTAACGTAATCACGCTCGCGTATCTGAAGGACAGCCCTGCCCCGCCAACGGTCGACGGAGGCGCCATTCTCAATACTCTGTTGCTTTTCCCATTTTCGTCATCTTCGTCGAGGCCGAATCGAATTGGTCCCGATTTGTTGGTCTTCGAGATTGGACCCGACTTGGATACCCGATTTGTCAGGCAGCAATTGGTCTGGTATAATTTCCGGTGTTCAAGTAGGCAATAGCCGTCATCGAAATTATTCCTGACATTCTTTGGAAGACCCGAAATGTAGGGTTCGAAAACAGAACAAATTCGGGCATAGATGATGAAGACGATCCGAACCATGAGTTTTACAGTCTTGTCGAACGTTTGGTTCCATAGTGACACTTCCTTGTAATGCCTCACTTGCTTTCTCTGAAATGCAATTTGATCGCACAAATTCTGTATGTTCACTTTGTGTCTGTAACCCAAGTTTTTGTAACCCATGGCTTTACAATGCTGCACCTTCTTCTGGGAAGCTTCCATGTCGGCGAGACACACCATTGCGTCGTAAAGTTTCCCCGTGGCGAAGACCAGTTTCTCCATCTTCTCGACGCTCTTCATTACACTTCGGCTGCCGAATTGGAGCCTTCTAGTGTTGATCATGCCGGCTTTCAGATCGGCGTAGACAAGATCGAACTGGTTGAATCCACGATCGGAGCATTTCCGGCCGAGCCGAGAGACAGTGGCAGCAGTGACGTCGAGTTCCTCGAGGCGTTCGGCGCAGGCCATGTTGAGGAGGAAGCATTCTTGGTTGGAGTTCAAGTAGACGACCCCTTTAGAGTTAACAGTGTCGTTGCAGAGCTTGAAAACTTGTTCGTCGGTAAGGGAGTTATAGAGAGAAACAAGGCGGCGCATGGCGTTGGCGGTGTCAAAAGCAAGGATCTCAAGGGTAGCCGCCGGTGGCTTGTGGTGGAAGAAATGGTAGCGCTCAACCACCATGATTATAGCTTCAACGAGCACTAAAGTGTATATAAGGATCCACTGACGTATAAATGAGATCTAACCCAAAAGAAGTTAAGATTCCGTGGAGAGAAGCAGTTAGTTGAGAAGCTTAATTATAACTGAAGCTGTTGTTGTGTTTGCTTTGCGAGAGCATATGTAGGGTTTATAACTTTATATATGAAGGAGGCGAATAATTTAGATATATCTGTGTGTCTGTGTGTGTGAAGAAGATTCTTGGAGACGTAACGCGTTTGGACAGAAGAGATTCAAAGGGACATCAACTGAGGAGTAGTGATTAAACAAATTCCGAAAAGATAGAAACAAACAATTAATGAATACTAATATATAATTTATTTCTCCTTACATCAAATCCATTGACTGTGTGTGTGTTTTTCTTACTTTTGGATTTTTCATAGCCATAGGGACTTCATAGGAGCGGGCCAGGAAACGCAGTGGAAGCTGGGCACTCCATTTTTCTTTTTTATTTGTTGCTTCCTTCTTCTAATTTGGCGGAACCACAAGATATGTTAAATATATTTACCCAGTCAACTGAGCTTTTTGAAAAAAAAATTAAGAAAGCTAATTAGATTAGTATATTTATCATTTTTAAACTAATTTACCTAATAACTTATAAACCAATAGATAATATATAATGATACATCTAAATATTTTAAAATATATGTTAAAATTAAATAGTTCATTTAACTTCCTTAGTCTCCCAAAAAAATTAATTGATTCTTATATTAAATATTTGAGGTACTATATTTTTTTTCATCATATAAACCTGCACTGTATATTTTAAAACGTTATATTCAAAAATACGTGTTTAAATTAAAAATTATATACTATTATGAAAAATTTTATTTACTAATTTGTGTATCCTTTGTCATACTAAATTTCTAATCTATCTTTTGTGCAAATCTCTCAAAGAAAGAGGACGCAGCAGCACAATGGATGCTAAAATAGAGTACTTATTTGCAAGAGTTATTTTTTAATGTGATTTAAGCATGCTAAAAGAATTTTAGCATACTTTTCAAACGATCATGCAAACACACCTAAAATTGGAGACGCCAATTGTAATTTTGATGCAAAGGCAAATTAAGTGTTTGTTTGGAAAAGTTTATTTACTTTTCAAAAGCACGTTCAATAGTGTTTTTCCACAAAATGAGATAATCTCCTCCATATATTTACCTCGATTTGCGTAAAAGTATTTTTTTACCACGTTTTCAACCGGACACTAAAAAGATAACAATCATGTGTTGAGGAGTGGTATTTTGGTAAAAACAAGATGTGGTATCATTATAATATAACTTTTGATCTCAAGTAATGTCCATGTATCTATTTTTAAAACAGTAAGATTTATTTAATTTGGATTAACTATGCTAGAAGGGAGTTCATTTTATTCTACTCTAAAATAAACTGCACGCACCATCATAAATTAATCCTATGATCTTTGGACAAAATGAAAATTTAATTAACTGCAATGGATATAGGCCACATTTTTTTTAAAAAAATTACGGCTCAATCATATTTCCGGACCCCTAGATTCATGATAAAATATTTCTGTCATGTTTTTTTTAATTATTCAAATTAATTTTCATGGAAAAAAAACTAATCCAAATTAATTTTGGAAATAAGAAACACGCAGAAGCTCATATACAATGGACAACGTACGATTAATAAAAGATCAATAGCATGACGTAAATTAACTTGTATGAGATATGCATTGTTATATATTAATGTTATTTATTCTATTTAGTACCCATAATTTTTCGTCCCTTTTATATGTCAAAATGTCAATTATAGTTTCTAAGAGAACGATCGGCATTCGACACGCTTTCTTGTGAAAATGGAATTAACTGTGCACATGGGAATATTTTTTCCTTGCTCCAACGACACGTGAAGCTTCCAACATTAATATTAATGTTGGTTGTTAACGTACGAGTTAATTGATTTTTTTTGAAGAGATTAAAAATGATAAATAAATTATTTAATTATAATACATGTTCTAAAATACTTAAATATATTATTATATTATATATCAATTTATAAGTTAGGTAGATGTAGATCAGTTCAAAAGAAAAATTATAAATATATTAGTTAATTATCTTCATTAATCTCTCCAATAGAAGTTTTATGACTCTTACATTAAGGATTGGATGCACAATATATTAAAGTCAGTTAGAATAAAGTCAACAAAATAACAAGTGAAGGGTAAAATTATAAATAATATTAATATTAGAAAATTCATTCTCTATGATATAATTAAAATTGGGTTAACGTTAAAAAATACCTATAAACTTTTACTAAAAGTGCATTCGACTATATACTTTTTAAAATGTAAAAATACAGATAAAATATTCATAGATATTTTTGCACTTTCAAAAAATATATATGATAATAAATGCGGTTTTGGTAAAAATTTATTGTATCTTTACTCCTTCCTTTGAATTAGATAATCAGTTATGGGCAAAGGTAAAAAAAATAAAGGATAATCAGTTTGGGAGGACATAGGCCTGTGGTGGTGACTGGTGAGTCAAACTACAAACGAACACGTCACATAAGCTTTTGTTGCATCCACTTGGAGGGTTGTCGAGGCAACACGTAAGCACTCAGGTTGAAGTGTTCACACTCTAATTCAGTTCGTACAAAGTGTGAACACCACGACATAAGAACCAATGATTCTCCCGTGACCTTGACTCTTCGTGACCAGCCTTCCCAAATTAATTAAACCTATTTTAATATCTCACGCTACTTTAATTTTGTTCTAACTTAATTTTCTACTATCTGTTCGGCAAAAAAAAAAAATTACCGCTATATGAAAATCATGTGAATATTAATACACACACATCAATCATAATTTGTAATTTTTTTCATTAATATCGTGACACAGAATACAAATATTCAGCTTCAATATTCACATAGAATAAATGGAACTTATAATCTTTCTGAGTTTAAGTTTCATTTGCAGCTATTTTCTTTCTTTTTTTAATAAAATATAAATTTACATACATTTTTCTAATAATTCTGTTCAAGAGAAGGCTGCTGGCGTTAGAAATAATGATAAAGTCAAAATCTTCAAAGAAAATTATCTCATTTCATACGTGAAACGATAAAATCTTTTTGACTGTTTGGAATCTTCCGTTGAAAAAAGTGATATTATCTGGTCAAATATATCTATCATGTCAAAATAATAACCATCAACTTAAAAACTTTGATTTATTGTAAAATAATTACCGATTTTAATAAAGTGTTAACTCCATTTTATCCTTTTAAAAATTGGTTTTATTTTCTTATTATCAATTATTGTGAATAAAAGCACTAATAAATGAAATCTAACTATTACTAGCTCCGCTTTTTAATACAAGATGTATTTCAAAGGAGTTTTCATCCAAAAATATATATAATCAATTAAAGAAGGTATTTTAGAAAAACTAATACATATTTGTTACATCTAATTAATTTCACTACCTTCCTTAATACAAATTAATTACATAACTCTTATATTAAGAATTAAAAATAATATTTGATTATAGATATTTTTACGTCATGAGAGAATTTGGACTAATGACTTATTCAAACTTTCACCAACCTTTGCCACTTGAGTTAAAGGGATATTTTAATTAAATATTCTTATATTTTAAATCAATAACATTTTTTTATATACAATCTATGTTATTTGATACTCCCGCGCCCTTCATAGATGCATTTTTTGCCTCCTTCCTTCTTTCATGTTTTATTTGTCTAAAAATATTTATTTTTTGATCTAGTATCCCTAACTTACAAATAAATTTTTTTAACTAATTAACTAAACTAATCTAAGGCTATGTTTGGTTTGATGGAGGGGAAACGGAGGGGATGGATAGGAGGGAAAGGTAAGGGATGGAAGGGTATAAGGTTACTTTGTTTGGTTTAGTTGGATGGGAAGGAAGGTAAATGATTTTTAATGATTTTTTATTTGGTTCAGGAGGAGAAGGGAGGGAAGTTAATGACCGATTTACCATTTTACCCTTATATGTTGATTTATATTTATTTACTTATACAATTTATTTAAATTATTTTTTACTCATAAAAATTAATCCCTCCTTCTATTTAATTAATTAAAACAATTATTAAGGTATTTCACTCATATAATTTACTTAAACAATTAAAAATGATTTAAATAATTTCTTTCCTTCATTCTCTACCTCCTTCCAAGTATTCCAAATAACGTAAAACTTAGTCTCAAGAAATACTAGAAAAATGAAGACTAGAAAAACTTGTTCTCTATCTACATCGCTCATTCTATTCACGCACAGTGAAGTAGATATGAAGACTGAAAAAATGAAATGTGAGAAGTTGGACAAAGAGTATTAAGAACATATTAGTCATGATATTTTGCATCCCTCCAAAAAACCTCATTTTGGAACGATGCAAAATAAGGGGAGGGCAGGGATTGGGGAGGGGAAATTTGGCTCCCCTCCCCTCCAAATTTTCATACCAAATGGGGGGAAGGGATCATTTTTCCTCCCTTTCCATCCCCTTCCCCAACCAAACAAAGCCTAAGTGATAATTTTTACTCAGAGCAGTAATTTTGATGTTGTACAAAGAATCACTAATTTTATCTAACTTCATATATTTATGTGAATTTATTATGTGCTTATAATCGGGAGTGGAGGAGATAGTTTTTAAAATGTATAACTATAACCTGGAGCAATTTTACCTTCAATTCTAATTTCTAAATATAGGGGTAGATAAGATGTTGGCAAAAAAAAAAAGATGTAAATAAGATATTTACTTTTAGGGAAATTTACAATTAAGTCCCAAGAATTAATGAATGAAAGGTCCCAAAGATTCAAAAAATTACCATAAGGTCCCAAGAGTAACTGTTGAGGTTGTTAATAAAGGCTGGTAAGGTTGTTAATGACAACCTCAGCAGTTACTCCTGGGACTTTATGGTAATTTTTTGAATCTTTTGAACCTTTCATTCATTAATTCTCCTATTTAGAACTTAATTGTAAATTTCCCTTACTTTTATCTTAAATATAAGATATTAACACACATTTTTTAACAAATGTATAATTTTTAATTTTAAAGTATCCATATATGTTGCTGATATTTTGAAAGTGACACCGTACAAGATAATAAGGTAAAAATTATAAAAACGAAGGAAAGCATAAAAAAATAAAAGGTATGATGGCAGACACATGGTTTCACGTGATTAGATCCGTTTGTGAACGTAGTAGAGAAGTGCTTTTACTATTTACAAGGTAAATATGTGAAGAAGATTATCTCATTTTATGTAAAAATATGATTGAACGTGTTTTAACTTTTCTAAATATAATTACAAACGGGCCATTAAGAAAAGCGTGATGTGAATGGAGAGTTATGCATTGACGTTGACACGTTAGCGTCCATGGGACTAAGTCAAGAGAGAGGTTTTCCTGATTCAAAGTCATGCATGGACTCCCACCATCAATAATAATACATCATTGACGTGCAATTTAATCTAACTTGTTTGTTTCCAGGAATCAAATCATCAATTTAATTAATTACTGCTTAATGGAAATTAAATATCTTTGTACGTAAAGCCAGAGATGAGCTAACCAAGTAGGTTCCTTGTGACATGATAACAAAGGTTGATGGGAATCATCGATCAGGTGAATTAATGTTTCATGACATGACCCTGACGAGGCTGATGATACTTCCTTAATGAATCAATCCATTACAAACCTTTTGCTTTGCTTGTGTCTTATGAAACCAGGTAGGAGGTGATGGTAATAGGTTGGAAAAAAAGAAGTTATATGTAGGGCTAGTTTGAATAATTCATTGGAAGAAATGATACAGATTGCGAAGTAAATATGTGAGAGGAAATTTATCTTAGCAAGCGCAAAAATAACTTTTTAGGAGGTAAACGGTTTCTCCAAATAAACTTGTATTAAAAAAATGGCGTGAAAGTTGGTGGAAAATGATGCCGTGGAAAGGATATATATCTTTTTTACTCGTAGCTAACCTGACACAAACTAACAAAGTTCATCAACGTAAGACAACGCGCTTGCCTTTGGATTCTCTAGGACACACCAAAAATGGGGCCACTCTAATTCTTTTTCTTTTTTTAAAAAAAATAGACAAGGGCATGAAAGATCCCGAAGGAAACAACCATGATGGTGCTGAATTAGTATTATTAATATTCATTCTAATGAACCCATCCTGTTCAGCTTAATCATCCAGTTGGTACAGTGATTGTATTTATAATTGAATAAAAAAATTCTCCCCTGTTTCTCGATCACTAATTTATTTACTATATTTAAATTAATTATTTAGACGTTACATTTGGAATAAGGAGAACTGATGTTTTATTTGGGTTGCAACTGGGCTTATTTGGATAGTCTGTTGGGGGAACGGACACAGATTTCAAGGTAAATATGTAAGAGGAATTTTGTTTCGGTAAGCGTAAGAATGGCTTTTGGGGAGGCAAACGGCCTCTTCAAACAAGCCTAGTGTTGATTTGGCAATCCGTTACAACCATCGCGAATGCATTTCGGAGAAAATGTATTTTGGTGGCCAAAATGCATTCTGGGAAGAAGGAGAAAAAAGTTTCTTCTCCAATAATACATTTTAGGTCATCACCTTAATATTAAAAATCGTGACTTAAAAATTTAAAGTCGTATCCTAGGATACTCCAGGTTGCGACTTAGGCATGAAAATTTCAAGTCATGACCTAATACATTCTAAGTCGTAACCTGGAACATTCTAATTACTTTTTATCATTTTATTTTTTCCTAATTTTACCGAATTATAAAATAAAAATATATGTATATATGTATTATTTAGTGAGATTCATTTTATTTTAAGTCACTTCCTACCAAAAATCACTTTTACAATATTTATCTAAACACGTTTTCATTTTTCAAAATACATTATAAATAAAAATCATTTTCTAAAATGCATTCTCACCAAAATTCATCCTTCCAATAGTTTTCCAAATGTACGCTTATGTCTTGTTTGATATGGTGGAATTGAAAATAGAATTAAATTCCATGTTATATGTGCGTTTGATTTGCATGAATTGGATCTCCATGCGGAATTGATTTCCATCAAAATGGGCCAACACAGTTCCATGGTAAGACATATGGAAATCAAATGGGTTCCATGGAGCCCAAACTTTTCAAACTAAAATACCTTATCTGTAAATTTTTTGACCATTGTTACCCCTCAGACCATTTTTATTGTATTTTCATTTATTCAATATGCATTAAAAAAGAAAAGCATATCAATTCCACATTAATTTCCATATCATGCCAAACATCTTTTTAAATTTCAAATCCATATATTTCCATCAAAATCAATTCCAACGTATCAAACGAGTCATTAATATATTGTGCATATATCCAGCATAGTCTTATCTTGTAAAATGATAAAATGAATATCATATTTAATATGGATGAAAGTAAAGGACTTTCTCAGGAAAGAGAAATACAAAGATAATTTCTCATCTCGATATGTATGATATATATTAGTTAAGCTACCAAAAACTTGATTAGAACCCGCTTTTCTTGAGTCAATTAGGGAAAGTACTTCCTCGGCCAAAGCAAAAAATATAAGACCGATTTCCCTGAATTATAAAATATTTTGACTGTTGTGTTTCTTGATTTAAAATTTAGTATTTTTTATTTATATATTTATGTGCCATTTTACATCATTAAAACTATCATCCTATAGAGCTTACAATTTTGAACATTCATTTTAAATATTTTAATGAGAAGTATTCATGTCATTTTCCATTTTGTGACTTTTTTACCCTTTTCATTTTTTATTAATCATTTTCTACTTACCAAATAAATTATTAGCCTAAAAATCACTTTTTAGCTCCATCCTACTAAACACACAGCTTAACAATGGACTCCTTTCATACCAGTTTTTCATTTTTTGTCTAAAAAGGATTTTTTTTATACTGAATAAATGGATCTTAAAGCTAACACTGATTTTCTGGTTTGATTGGTGCATGTTCTAAATAAATTCTTAATTGACTGGCAATTAATCAATTATAACTGAAAAGCCCTGAAACATAAAAAAAAATCTAGCCAGTGTCTACTGTTCATACTTTAATGGAATTCAATATTAAATACCTAATCATGAGAAAAACGAATCATATGGGTCTTATCACCAAGATTTTGACGACTTAAAATTATTAGTCTCGATTCGGATCATCATTTGCCAAACACAAACAGTGAAAGAAGGCTTAATTATTTATGTGATATAAATTAAATTAATCTTTAATCGTGTTCACATTTGGCGTCATGACAAGCTACAGGATGAGAACACACGAGTGTTAAAATTAAAATGGCAGACACGACAAGAATGATTTGGGATCATTTTCAGGATCGCTGAGTCAGCATTAAAACCTGGTCTTAACTGAACTCTATCAAAATTCAAGCACTAGGTGGTCGAGATATACAGTAGGTACTGGACCGTATAGAGATATCGAGTTCGATCCTAAGCATGAAAAATCCTTAATGAGAGAGATCCCCAACTCTTTTAATAGACCTTAGTTGGGTTCGACTGAACGCAGATTAGTTAGGTTTTGGGTAATAGGATTTGGATACCGCCCAAAAACAAAAACATGAAGCACTTTGTTAAATTCTTGGATTGAAAGTGTCATTTTCATGGGTGACCAATAATTTATGGGGTGATAGAGATTCATTCGCGTGGACTTTTTAGCTCCCTTTCAACGTAGCGTCCTTAACTCAAACTCATTCTTCCCTTCAAACACCACTTTCCCTCTGCTTTCTGCTTTTCACACTTTGGTTTTACGATTCATTGAGGGTGTGGAGATAAAAAGAGAGAAACACTCTTCTTATGATCTAAAACTAGAAGGTGGGTCTATGCTTCACATAAAGTGTTTTTTTTGCCGACTGTTGACATAAAGTGTTATAGTGTGTATTTGGGAAGTCCGTTGGGAGAAATGAATTTACAGATTTTGAGGTATTTTGCAGATTTTAAGATGGTTTTATGGATTTCGAGATAGTTTTAATGAATTTCGAGATGGTTTTTACAGATTTCGAGATAGTTTTATCTCGGCTTACGTACACCGTTTGGGAAACGGTGTTCCCAAACAAGCACATATATAGTTTTCTGATAAATGTATGTCTATACACATTATATTGTTGGTAGTTAATTGTGAGTATCAAGTTTTTTTATAAATGTTGTATTGAAAGGGTTGGAATGACAATAATTTGTCCCAAATGTGGTATTCATAAATCCAATTACAATTTCTCCATAACTTATTATTGAGCTTAAATTTCAAACAGTTCAGTTAAGTTATGGAGAAATGCAATACACACACACACACACATATATATAGACACACACGCACCCTCCAACATATTCTAGTACAATATAACATATGGACAGGTTGGTTAATAGAAGTAATTAAAAGGGAATAGACGAATCAAATTTTTTCATGCGTATGATTTTTATTATTAATGATACTTTAACAGAATTCTAAATTTTTTCCATGTGAATATTTATGTTATTAGAAAAAAGTCCATATACTAATATTTGATTGGAGAATTGAACTGAGAGCGAAAACAACAACTGGTTCCACTTAAAGGATAGGATGCGTGGTGTCGGACGCAACTGAAGATGACAAAGAATATCAATAAATGTTTTGATGTTTCAAATGTATTGTCTCTCATCTTGTTGTTGAGGAAATTATTATTACATTCGGAAAGATCTAAGTAGTTGTTGAGGTAATAATAGATTTATAACTCATGCGCGTGTACAGGGTGAAGACCATTTCAAAGGAATTAGTATGATGTGAGGGTGGAATAATGGGTCCTAATCAAACTCATGGAGGGTGCAAAAGTCAGTCAATCGCAGCTGCCCAACGCATGTTACGATATGTATGTGAACTAATTGACCCTGCTTCTTCTATTTGCTTTGGGCTCATCCAATTACTGATTATTTACAGTACTTATGTTGAGGCCAGCTTGAATCCAAATTCATTTTTTCTAGCTATCCCCTTCTCTCTTCAAATTCTCAACATGGATTCAAAATTAATTAATATTTCATAATTTGTGATTTAACTCCCCCAGTTACTGCTGCGATCAATCTCATTGGACCGAATACTGCATATGTATATACATAGGTCATTTTTCTTTTTAATTTTGAAACAATTAAGATTTAATTAGTAAATTAATTAGTTAAAGAGAGTTGATACCCTTCTCATCATGCCAATCTAGCTTACTCAATCGTGCACTCTGATGGCTTGCAACATCAAAACATTATTGGATCAAATTGTAAGTACTTTTCTCAAAGGTATATATCTTCTGTAATTACATATATGGACTTGAACTTGAGACTTCATTAGATCAATGTAGTGCCTATTGATCTAATTAAATCTTTCTTTCTTCAAAAAATTTCCCTCGACTACCAGAAAAATATCATTTAGCGACGGAATATTCCATCGTTAAGTGGCTATTTTCCATTAGAAAATTTCCATTTAGCGACGGAAAATAGCCGTTTAACGACGGATTTTCCGTTGCTAAATGGCATTTTTCTAGTAGTTTACAAATATCTTCCTTTATGCTTATGGCTGGCCACATAACACCTAAACCCAATTAAACAGGAGGACAAGATCGAGTTTCCTCCAAACGTAATCACTATCTAATGACCTCATTTAGGAAATATAAACTAACATAATCCATCAGAATCCGATCCATAGAATGAATACTAAGTATATTATGTAGAAATCTGTTTAAAAGGTCACTCATTAACTAACTTCCCTTTGAACTCCATGCCCTTATTCTACACACACACACACAGACATCCAAATTTCAATCCAATATATATAACATATACAAAAAACATGATCTGTAGGAATATTCATTTCATAAGTTGTTTCCTGTTAAGTCCTTCATCATTCTGTTTTGAGCTCCATGCCTGAAATTGGATGATCCTATTCAATTTTAAATATTATGTGCAACGCATAAATCAAAATTCTAGTTATAAATATATTTCTTCTGATTATTATTTCAGACGTCGTACCTTTGTAGTGCATGTTGCAGCACAAGATGTAGTTCTACGAGACTGACAATGAAAATGTATGATTCTTGCATTTCCTTTTCAGAATTGTGTCACTTTAATGTACCGTGACGGATTATTCATTTCTCTTTTCTGCCTTTTTATTTTTCTTGAAATCAGGAATATATGGTTAATGTCTGTGTATGGACATATCTTACAGCTAAGGTAACTCTTGCACTCCAAATACATTTGGAAAGGAATTAGTATTTTGGAACAAAAGTACTAACTTCAAATAAACTGAGAGAAGAAAGAAATTAACAATAACGCCTAGCTACTTACATCACGAAATAGAAAGAACATATAATTTGCTCATAAAATGCCTGCTGTACGCGCTCACACATATTCTGCCATAAGCAGAAGACTTCAGATAATAGATACATAGTGACCAAAGCAATAACTGTATATATACTTACATCTGTAATAGTAAATACCAAAACAATTTCCAAAAGATACAGAAACAATGACCACAACGTACATTTCTTCAACTGGAAAAGAAACAACATTAAAAAAATACGGTTCTTCCATATATGTGCCATTATGGAACTAACGGCACTCTTATAAGTATGACTCAATCATATATGAAAGGTGGGAAGAAGAGGTATAGGTGTGAAAAAAACAATAACCTCATGAAGAAATTAAACTGGGATACCACCACCACCACGCATACATAATCTAAGAAGCACCAATATGAAACAACAACATAGTGTGTGTGTGTATAGATATCGCGAGTTTCTGATACTTACTAAATATTATATATATGTGGCTTTGTTATTGAAGCATCAGGCTCTCAAAAAAACTCTCTGGTGCTCAAAGTTGAGGCCTCATGTGATTGGTGACCTAACCGAAGCTCAAGGTCTATTTCAATGTTCTCCTCATTACTCCCAGCAAACAAAGGATTGTTAGGAAGTGTTTCTGCAGAAGTATAGAGGAACAGCAATATATATTAATTACCTGTAGTTAATTTGTGATTATTGCTAGCTAGTGTTGTAATTTTATATATATTCTCACCCGAATCCCACTGAAACAAAACCTTCTCTTCTGAATTAGAAGGTTTATTATAAGGAGGAGGAGGCTGATCATCATCAGAAGTACAAGTACTGTTAGGGTTCTTGATTGAGATGTCCAGAGAAAGCAAGTTTTCTTCAGATGATTGTTTGAGCTTCGCTCTGTCTCTTCTATGGATGTTCATGTGACCTCCTAGGGCTTGAGCATTTGAGAATCCTCTCTTGCAAAAAGCACAAGTATATGATCTCGCTCCAGATTCTTCCGGGCTCCATCTTGCTTGCTCAGATAACTTCTTTGTGCTTTGACGATTAAAATCCATCTTTTTCGTTTCCTTAACAATAACAGAAGTATGTAGCTCGATAGCAAGAGAATATCTCAGATAAAATGATAAAACAATTGTTTTTTTTAAACAAAAAAGTTAGAAGGTCAATCGGGTTTATCTGTTATGATGATATATATAAATGAGACTGGAAACAACGGTGAAGGCGTCCGTACGTTTACCTTTACAGTTAATCAAGTCAGAGTGTAGAAACACTAGCATAATTTACAAGTTTGAGGGATTCTTCACACATTATATAGTGCCCGTTTGGTAATCCGTTTGCTAATCCATTGAAAAAGTGTTATTACACAAGTTGATGTAAGTACGTGAGAGAAGTTTTATTCTGACTTATGTGCAGCGTGGGAAAAGAGAGAGAAAAAGCTCCAAACACACATATTAGCCTTTGGGATGGTTTCTCCTTTTTTGACTTGTGTAATAACAATTTTTTGGTGATAATGATAATAACAAAATTTTGTTTTAATTAGTAAGAATATCTAAAATTAGTTTCATATAATTTCATTCCAACATATCCATTTAATTAAAGAATGACCAAAGTTGTCATTTTAATTAATTTGATTAATTGGGTCGAAAAACTTAGAAAGTGTTATTACACATTATATAGTGCCCGTTTGGTAATCCGTTTGCTAATCCATTGAAAAAGTGTTATTACACAAATTGATGTAAGTACGTGAGAGAAGTTTTATTCTGACTTATGTGCAGCGTGGGAAAAGAGAGAGAAAAAGCTCCAAACACACATATTAGCCTTTGGGATGGTTTCTCCTTTTTTGACTTGTGTAATAACAATTTTTTGGTGATAATGATAATAACAAAATTTTGTTTTAATTAGTAAGAATATCTAAAATTAGTTTCATATAATTTCATTCCAACATATCCATTTAATTAAAGAATGACCAAAGTTGTCATTTTAATTAATTTGATTAATTGGGTCGAAAAACTTAGAAAGCCGTTGAATCAATTTGGTTGGAAAGTAACTGAATAAACTAATAGTCTTGTATTGTTTCGTGCTCATTCAGTGATTATAC
Source organism: Vachellia pachyceras (assembly GCA_025593235.1). Classification (NCBI taxonomy): domain Eukaryota; kingdom Viridiplantae; phylum Streptophyta; class Magnoliopsida; order Fabales; family Fabaceae; genus Vachellia; species Vachellia pachyceras. The sequence continues at coordinate 14,727 of JANTPZ010137676.1, forward strand.
AAGACATATTGCTTTAGATTGCCTAGAAAGTACAATAAGAGTAAATAAGAATTGTTATGTGTAGTGCAGCATGCTTTGGGCTCAGTGAAAAGGTGAATAATGTTTTCCATTAGAGTTAATAGTTAATTTGAAGAGTTAGTAACTCATAATTAATTATTATTCATCCACCACACCCACCACCACCTAATGATACTTTTTGTACCATAAAAGACGTATTCTATATTTGTATTATTAATAATGACTTTGAGAACTTGGAGTTGTCAATTGAAATAGTAAAATTTTTATTTGTTACATAACTGCAATATCAAATGTCATAAATATAAGAGTATTTTAATCAAAATGATGATATCTTTTGGAGTTATTTTGGTAGGGGAGAATGGAAAACGTTAAAGGTTGATTTCTTAAAAACCTAATCTTTTTAAAGCCTCTCAGTCATCTTAATATAAAATATTTTTAAGAAAAGTTATCAAAAATATGAGTTATAATTAAAATTATAAGAAAATTATCACCATTTTTCAAAACTATTCTTGAATTAAAATCAATCTTTCTTAAATAAACTTAATCTTTTTATTATATAATCTTTTTTTGATAAATTTATTATATAATCTCTTTTTACAATATAGTTGATAAAATTTATTTGTTAAAAAAGAATTTAATACCAAATTAAATTTTTATAAAGTGTTTTGTACATTTTTTTCTTAATAGTACATAGATTTTTTATTGGAGGTAGTCTAAATTTATAAAAAATTTGTATAATGCGTTCTATGTTAAAATGATTGTTAAGATTCAATGTGATTTACGGTCTATAAAATAAGCATATGAGACATGTTTTATTTTAATTTTTAAATATGTAATTTTTCAACCGTTTAATAAATAGACATGTACAAAGTTTGAAAGGAGTATGACCTTAAACGTTTAAGGGTTTGTTTGCTTCCTCTTTCTGAATCTATGTTTAGTTTCAAAATCTAAATTTTACCTCAGAAATTTTTCTGAAAAGTTATTTTGGTTACAAAACTTCGGTTTGAAACCTAAGTTTTTTTCTTTTCTACTTTTTTCTCTTTCCTACTTTTTTCCTTCTTTCTCTTTTCTCTTTTTTACTTTTTTCCTTCTTTCTCTTTCCTCTTTCCTACTTTTTCTTTCTTCTCTTTCCTACTTTTCTTT